>RDSH01000056.1:0-107639 GCA_009428295.1 Tilletia walkeri
TAATATGAGCTCATATTTTTTCAGAAAAATCGGCAACCTCATACTCATATTTTCACCTACTATAGTAGGTATATGAGATTTATGAGATAGTAGATATGAGATTTTATGGCAGTCACTGAATTCTAGATAGCGAAAGGAATAAAGATGCATCATGCATTCATGCTGCATGCATGTAACCTGTAGGATGCTCTGAGGAGGAAGGGAAGACTGTATAAATTGCAGAGAGAAGACTACATTGTGGTCTTGTGGAGGGCAGACTATCGCGTGTGGGAACAGAAAATAAGGATGTATCATGTATGGAAACATTTTCCTACCCCCTAATCCCTACTCCCTACTCCCTCAGTTTGAGTCACAGAAGTCTGGGGAAGACTCTTGATCTTCAGTCAAGGTCACTATCTTTGAAGGTCTAAATTCTGCACAGGCTACACTATCATACCTCCTTTTAACCGCCAGTCCTTTCTTAGCAAACTCAGGGTCAAAAAATGCGCTGCGGCGAATTCGGAAGCGGCCTCCTGACCTGATAAGCATGAGCACGGAGCGCCCCGGAGTGCTCCGTACTCCCGGGCCGTCGCTCCGGGGCGTTCCGTCAACTTTTGATGACACTCCGTACTCCGGCTATTTTCAGAGACACAACAGGATCTTGCTCCGTACTCCGGGAGAAGGAGAGCGACCCCAGAAAACTTACCCCATACTCCGTAAAAATAGATAGTGCTTCAGCAATCTCACTCCGTACTCCGCAGCTACGGAGCCAGGATACTCCGGGGGAGCTCCGCGCTCCGGGAAGTTATCTCACAGCATCCAAAATGCGGTGTGATTTGCAACACATATACAAGGTCCATCAAGCTTATAGCAGCTGTCCTTGAGAGAGCTGCCTGTGTGCACTTAAAATGCTGTTTTTGCCCAATTTCAGACCGCGAGATGAGAATTTGGAAAATTTTATTTTGAAAATACTTCGAAAATACCCATGTTTATTGCAAAATACCTTTCATATCAGGAAAATGTGGAGGTCCCGGAGCGCCCCGGACTCCGGGGGTAGCTCCGTACTCCATCATGTTTCGCAGGAGTTTACTCCGTACTCCGGGAGATTTTGTGCTACCCTCATGGGTCCGCTCCGTACTCCGGGAGAGTTTCTGCCGTGGCCCGATGGCAGCTCCGTACTCCGGCAAAGTGGACCCATGCTCCAAAATTTCACTCCCTACTCCCGGCTCCCCCGGAGTACGCCCCCGGATAACCGGGACGTTCCGGGAAAGCCGCTCCGGGGCTTACTCCGTGCTCATCCTTAAAAATTATACCACCACCGACCACTCACCACGCCATCCTCATCATCATCTTCAATCAAATACTGAGTGAGGGCTACGTTCCGTTCTTTCTTTTTCTCGTTTCTACTTTCAGCCAGTCCAAGTGCTGACCTTCACGCTTGCCTTTGCGTATAGACTGTAACATCGATACATCAATTATCAATATCATTAATAAGAAAATGTCATCTCTCGCCCACACCATCGTCGTTGTCAGCTTCTCGCCCTTGTTCTGGGCGCTGCTGCTGTTGAGCTTGCTCCTCCTCGTCGTCGCGTCTACCTTACTCGCGGTTTCGGTTCGATGTGCGCGCATTCAACGATATTATCGCGCGCTTTCGTCTTCACCTGCCTCCGCCGCCTCGTCTTCAGCGTCGACCTCGTCTCCTCTCGCATCGGTTGCACCTCGCTCTTGTTCTCTCCTACCTCACCACGCCATTACTGTTCGGAATCGTGCCCAGTGCTCTATCCACGGCTATCTGAACGGGTCTTGGGGTCATGAAGGATATAATGAGCAACGATGAGGAGACATGGACGATTAAATGGCCCAGTCCGGACACAATGCGCGACATGGCAGCGGCTGTTCGTTCTCGTGAGCCACTGCTCAAGCATTTCTTTGGCTTCGTCGACGGACTGAACTTGAGGATCTGTCAACCAGGATACTTGGACGAGCAGAACGCATATTACTATGGATGGCTAGGAGACACGTACTGCAGCCAGGTGCTCGTCTTCCTTGCCAATGGGAAAATTGCCTGGGCCAGTGATATCAACCCGGGATCGTGGCACGACGCTAATATTGCAAGCGATCTATACAACATCCTGGGCAACAACGACCGCACTCCCGCCCCTACACCATCCTCGCCGACTCCGCCTTCCCCTACGGCAAGGACGTTGCGGGGATGATTTTCAGCAAGCCCAAGGACCACATCGCCGACAAGGAGCAAGACGGCAACGTCCACCGGATGTGGGAGGCGATCATCCGTCAGCGCCAGGCCGCCGAGCTGGGGATGGGTCCCCTCCGAGGCGCCTTCGGCCGCTTGGATCTTCGCCTCCCTGTCAGCAAGAACAAATGCGCTCTTCTTCTCTCGGTCATCTTCCGCCTGCACAACTTTCGAGCGCGTCGTGTGGGACTCAACCCCATCAAAGAATTCTACTTTCCTCAATGGCAATCTTGTCGCTCTTAGTAGTCATCGCAGTAATCAAGCGTTTCATAGTTGTATGGAGGCATGGAGGTATGGATTGAAGTTCATGAGTGTGGAAAGCTATAAGAAAGACATAGGGAAGGAACTAGGAGCATAGGAAGAATGTGGAACTATTCGAACACCATGAGAGGAGGGGGAACAAAGGAGGATGCGGTAGAGGACATGGGGATAAGAGGATGATAGGCGGAGGAAGAAGACGTGCTGAAGGGGTCGGTAGGGTGATGTAACGGTTAAGGTTAACCGCCACTTACTTCTATTATGGCTCAGACGGTGCTGACCAGAAGTGATGAAAGAAGAGTGTAGTTGAATGATGAGAGAGAGAGAGAAGTTGAGTACAACAGAGTGAGGACGAGTCAGAGAGATGCTGTTGCCATGCGGCAGTGCAGCGAGTAACGTGGCAAGAGAAGAGCGAGTGGGAAAAAGAGAAGGGAAGCGAGAGAGAATGGAATCGGAACGGAAGTGCAGAGAACGGAACTGGAACGGTGCAGAGAGAATAGAGAGCAAGAGAAGGAATAGACTAGAGCGGCGGGGTGGGAGAGTCTGAACACCTGCCGCTCGAGGTGAGCTACCTGGGTGGTCAGTTGAGACAGCTGACCACTCAAGTTGCTCACCGTAATCGTCAGCTGTGTCAGCTGCTGGGGATGCATACTCTCGGCAGCTGGGGTAGCGTGGGCAGGAGTTGCAATCAGGGACTCCGCCACGCTCGTCAGTACGCTGACAAGCTTGCGCTGCCCGCCCACGCTTCTGGATGCGGCTGAGGCCGCCGCCACGACGCCGGTGGTACCCTTCGGGCGCTTCTTGACCGGGCTCTTCGCGAGTGCCGCAGCCGCGTCGAGAGGGGCGGGAGCAGAGGACGAGCGGGGCTGAACAGAGGAGGACGGGCCAGGGACGGAGGAGGACGGGCCTGAAGATGGTGGGAGGGAGGAGGACGGGCTGGGGGAGGCGACGCCAGCAAACACAGCCGGCCGGGCGCGCTTTCTCCCAGCGGCTTTTGAGGAGGAGGTCGTGGTAGTGACGGTGGCGGGTCCGGGCTGGGGAGCCGAAGAGGAGGAGGGAGGGGGATCGTGGGGGGCATGGTGGTGACCGCCAGAGCCTTTTGGAGTTGGCTAAGGGGGTTGAAGGGGAGAAGAAGAGGGGCAGGCGGGTTTGTTTCGATGACATCGTCGTCGTCATCGTCGTCCTCTCCAGTTCCAGAGCTGGACACGCCGAAGTTGTCGTCTTAGTCGTCGCTGCCGCTGACGTTTTCGCCGTCTTCGGCGTTGTCGTCATCGTCACTGTCGTCGTCGTCGCCGCCGCCGCAATCGGTCGTCTCAATAGCGACCAACTCTCGAGAGCGCGTTGAGGCGATAGTTGAGACGCGTCGCGGAATTGATTTACCACCGAAAATGGAAATTGGCAGTCATCACTCAGAAATTATTTTGCCACAAAAAATACTCTGTCCCAAACATCATGCATATGAGCATATGACTGTACTTAGAATTATCAAATAATCATCGCGGTTATGTTATATTCTCGCGCTGCCCGGTGCGAGATCAGTGCGAGGCCGGGTTGCGCTGGGTCGTTGCGAGATCGGTGCGCTGCCGGTTAGCGCCGGCCTCGCACTGGGGGTGCGAGGCCAAAAACAGACTTTGACGACCTGAAAATTTTAGAGCTCGCACCTCACCTCCTAGCTGCCTCCCTCGTGTGTCAGGGAGTCCGCACCCACTCACCCACCGATGGCGGCCACCTTAGCCCACCCTCACCCTCACCCGTGCTGTGGGGCGCGACCGTGACCACGTCGCCCTCCCACTACTTCCACAACACCTCCTCACGTAAACATACGGCGAATCGAACTTTTGCGATGTCAGACATGGGTCTCGATTGTGAGCGAAAGGAGCTGTGAATTTTTCGAAGTTCACGCCGGTTAACTAGATACTTTCAGACTATCAGAAAAGGTCACATCAATTGAGAAGACCATCTGGTCTCTGTCAGTCTTCGGAGATTCATTTTTCATCTCCGTCGGCGCCTGCTGCGAGGGTTCGCATAGGTCAGAGCGAGGATAGGCGCGAGGTGAGATCGCACCAGTGATCGGCATGGACTAAAAGTCTGATACCAAATTTTGGCACAAATAGTGACTTTATTGAGACTTTTATGACTGAAAGTCTAACTGTTAGGGCTTATATTCGAAAACGCCAATTTTTTGGCCATTTGAAAAATATCGGTGCTAAAAATCTAAGCCTCAATTTCGACTTTAAGTCACGATAGAACAGACTTTTGGTCACATAGTCGCTCAGCTGTATGAGTATTGAACTAAAAGCCCAAAAAAGCCTAAGCATTTTGGTGACTATTGGACAATAAGTCTGACTGATAGTCCAATATTCTAACATTTCAGAGCAGTG
The DNA here is from genome assembly GCA_009428295.1 of Tilletia walkeri. NCBI lineage: Eukaryota > Fungi > Basidiomycota > Exobasidiomycetes > Tilletiales > Tilletiaceae > Tilletia > Tilletia walkeri. The sequence continues at coordinate 4,873 of RDSH01000056.1, forward strand.
TTGGACTTTTAGACTTTTTAAACTTTTAGTCTGCCCTCCCCGCGTGTTGAAGTAGGATAGGTGGAGGTGATCAAGTGCGGTTACAGTCGGACCGACATTCGAGCGACGAGGGTTACATAGTCTCATGAACCAGAACAGCCTGCCTGCCTTTCTCCTTCTCTCAACGGGGCTTCCCTACCCATGTACCCCTATAAGTACCGCTTCCATCGCCAGTGATCCCTAATCAGAAGAACAAACTCTTTGTCCTGCAAATCCCTACCGTCTGGTCTCCTATCGTGAGTCTTGGAAACTGGGAAAGCGCGACCTAGAGTGTTTCCAGCAGTCTCTAGCTCGCTTCGATCACGCCTTTACTCGCGGAACGTTCCAGTCTTTGTGACTTTGTGAGTCGATTTCGCTTGCGATGTTCGAGCTTCACATTGAGTATTGACCTCAGGGCTCAGACACTTCTTGAAATCCACAGGGTCAAGGGTGTGAATGCGGGTGTGAACTTTGTTCATGACTGCGCTCATCATGGGTGCCCAATCGTGGGTGGTCCGGGCGCCAGGCAAGAGCGCGAGGTCACCCAAGCCACTCAGCACTCGGTCGTTCACACTCGAGGACCTCGTCAACGCTACGTTTTAAACGATGGAATGCCGCGGGAAAGCGCGCTGGGTCCAGTATATGGACAAATACCGCGACTTCATACCAAGCAACAAGTGGCTGCATTGGCGGTGAGGTAGATGTTGGGCTGACAGGGGGACCAATAGCTATTGACTATAGAATTTGAATTGCAATTGTACTGTGTTATGCTCACACTTCACACCATGGATGATGGAAGTTGGCACCATCTCACATATCAAAAGTGCAGCCTACTGCCTAGACTGCTTGACGAGGAGATCTGTAGAAAGTAGAAGTGTCGTTGTGGGAGGATCTGTTCCCAGCTCGGGAGTATATGCGCTCCCGAATGCTCCTGAGTTGCGCTCAGGATGTCCTCTAGAGTATGTTCCCGCGAAGACCTCGGGAGACCTGCTCTGGAGAAGCTCCGAGCTTGAAACCTCTCGATCTCATTTCGCAGACTTCGGAAAAATGCTCCGACTATGTTTTCGGCGGGAGTAACCTGGAGAATCCGACCTCATTTGGCGGTGTAGGAGCGATAGCAGGCAAAATCCGCGATGAACTGTTGAGAATGAAGGTTTCGGCCGAGGAAAAAAACCCTTACAAACCCAAACTTAAAAGTCTGGGGAAACTATGAGTCTGGGGGAAAGTCTGGATAATCTTTTCCGTAATAAAACCCAAACTCGCTTCCTCCTTCCCGTTTCCCACTTCCCGCTTCCCGCCGGCAAATTTTACCAATTTCCCCCCCCCCATTCAATTGATTGAGTATTACCGACCCCATGTAACCCGGTCGCTCGAAGCCCCATCAGTCCATCACCGGCCACAGCATCACCCATCACGCATCACGCATCACGCATCACGCTGCACGCTTCACGCTTCACGCTTCGTTTCAGCTCAACGCTCAACGCTCAACTTCGCCCTCGCGCCTTCGTCCGCTTCAATTGTTACCAAAAAAAAAAAAGGGAAAAGGAAAAAAAAGGGCGAAAGGGCAGGGAATGTCTGGCCCAGGACGAGCTCTGAAGAGAGGAGAGCCATCCTCTGCCGATGGGTTCAGCGTGGATCGTGTGAAGCGGGCGAAGATTGACGGGGGAAGCAAGAGCGCCGGTGGAAGCTCAGTTGGACGTTCAGCGAGTTCTTCCTCATCAACTTCGGCGAGGACAGGTCTGATAGATCTCCCCGTTGAGGTGAGTAGCTTTCTACACAAGTCGGACACGGATCGATTCCCATCCTCCCTGACCATTTTGCGCGGAACCCGCTGTCCTCAGCTCCTACACAAGATCTTCATCCTTTCCGGTAATCCATCGATGCTTGCCATCAATCGCCACTTCCACGCCGTCATCGAACAAGCGCCGACCAATGTTAAGGCGGCCTACATTATTGCCAAGATGTGGCTACAAATCGGACTTTTCCTGGCACCTCCCTCCCGGGTGAAGAATGATACCCCGCTCTACGACCCGGACTATCGCAAGCTTGTGGACCAATGCTGCTCGAAGTCCGACCCGTTACCTCCCCGCATGATCGATCCGCGCGAATGGGTCAGACGGGCTTCTCCGAATAGGTCGAGCTCGCAAGATGATCATAATGTTTTCGGAATTGGCGACCGCGCACTCGAGATACTACCCGCGCTCTCCGACCCGCTTGGGTTTGCTCTGAAGTTCCCCATATGCACTAGCTCGGTCATCGATGCCTTCTCGAGGATGCTGCACGATATTCCTCAATTTTCCGGGATCGCAGAGAGGGTTTCGATCAATGGACGTATGCGGGTGAAGAGTCTTCCAGCCGGTCTCGTTGCTCGATTGAAGCCTCGGACATCCTCTACGAGACGGCGTGGCGCCCTTCCAAATCAGCGACGACAAGGAAGTCAACCGTCATTGTCGTCTCTACACGAACTCGTCTCACAATTGGGACAAGGCCCCAATCCACCGGAAGAAAGCCTTCGGACATTCCTCCGCGTCCTGTTCTGGCACCTGTCATCCCACGTCGAAATGTCACCCGCCAGATCCACCGCCACCGCCACAGCCACAGCCTCAGCCATTGCCAACCCACCATCTCCACCTCCTCTCCTCAAGATGCAAAAGGACCCCTGTCTCGAAATGACAGAAGATTCAGACTCATGGAGTGACGATGGCGCCCTTCTCCAAAGCGCCTCCACCCGGAATCTATGGGCTCTCCGACTCATCCGACGTTTCGAGCGCAAACCTCTACGCTGTCTCGTCGGAGACCAACTCAGTCCTGATGCAGCCTTCGGGTCGGGCCCGCTGCATATGACCGACGAGGATCCGGACATGGTCGTCACCTACCTCGTCTCGACGGGTTGGGTGGAAGGGTTGAGGTTTGCAGTTCAGGCGGAGACGCCGGATGAAGTTGTGCTCGAGTCGGGTATCTGTAATCAGATTGCGAGGGTGCTGATGGAGGAGGTGATTGATCAGAATGATCCTTTGCTTGTAGAGCATCGGGGGCAACTACTTCAACATTCCTCATCGTCGGAACAAATACAGGTTTCTGCTCCAGCCCCAGCTCCCAGCCAACCTTCCGCAACCCCTCCTTCTATCCTCTTCGCACGCGGAGCAAGACCTGTTGGACCATTGCTTCTCACAGTAGCGGTTCGGGAGGGCCAGTTCGATATCGTCGACTATCTGATGAAGGAGCACGGTCTCACGCCTAATCTATCCACTTTGCGCGCGTTGGAACGGGTTCGGAGAAGGGCGCCTGGTCGAGGAGGAGTCGGACAACGAAATTGACGGTAGGATGACAATGATTTCCGCTATTGATCACCAGAGCATCGGGTGTGGCTGCTGTCTTGCGCAATAGAATCAAGCCCCTTCTCACCATCAACATTCGCAGTACTCCCCAAGTATGTGCGCCTTATAGAAGCGCATGCATTTCCTTGTTGATTTCCTAATGTAGCATGAAAAGGTGACAATGTAATTCGACCCATAGTAGTTTGAGTGCCTCTTGCTCTTCATACGTGAAGGGTTTGTTTTGACGTGACCAAAAGCCTGATTCGACGTTTGATTCAAAGCTCATCGCTTCTCGACATCCTGGTCCGGAGTGGCTTTCCCGCAAGATCCACACCCGGCCGAGGTCGCATGTTGTCCCCCGCAACGAACCGAATTCTGCATCTTCTCTTGCAGAGCAGCGTCGGAGGTGGAGTCTGTATCCCATCGCATCCTTCTTCCGAGAATGAGGGCCACCCAGGAGAGGGCGAGGAGGACGGGTACTTCGACGAGCGGGCCGATTGTTGCTGCGAGGGCTTGGCGGGAGTTGGGACCCTGTGTCACATCGGGAGGAGGAGGTCAGCTCTCGAAGTGGCAAATCCGTTATCAGGGAATGGTAGGGATAACGTACGTAGACAGAGACAGCAATAGCAATCGCCAGCTCGAAATTGTTCGACCCTGCGGTGAAGGCTTGAACGACGGCCATCTGGTAGCCCCAAGTCTTGGCACCATACCTCTGACTCAGTTTCCACACCAAGACGAACGTCCCACCCCACATGGCTGCGAAGTAGAGGACCAGGGGTACTACAATTCGGAATACGGAACCTATCTGGTCGAGGATGGCGTGCGCTTGGGAGGCGAAGATGATGATGATGACGAAGAGCAGGGAGATCAGGCTCAAGGGGCTGAAGACGGGTAGGAAGCGGTGCACGAAGAAGTGGCGGCTGGTGACGGTCAAGAAGAAGAAGCGAATTGCCATACCGCTGGCGATGGGGATGCCGAGGTACTGCAAACCGTAAGGAACTCCTGTCAGCGTGGAGCAGATTGCAGATTACAATAATCAAGATTCCAAGAGTACTCACAATCAAGACAGAGATCGCAACTTCTCCGTATTGCATGCCGAACTGGTCCGCATCACTGATCACGTTGACGAAGAGGACGGCGATGGGTGCGTAGAGGACGATCTGAAGAGCACTGTTGATGATGACTAGCAGAGCGCAGATATTGGAGTCTCCGCGAGCAATGTTGTTCCAGATCATGACCATGGCTGGTGGATGGACCGAAAGGAGATCAGAACCAGCCTTCAAGATAAGTCTAAGGGTAGAAAGAGAACTGCTTACCAATGCAACGACAAGGTGCGAGTAGGATGACACCTGTGCGGAATGCTTCCAGATGCTTCTCTGGAATGGCAGCCCAGGCCAGGCCGAGCATGAGGAGGGGACCGACGAGCCAATTGAGGGCGAGCGAGAGTCCGATCTGGGACCAGACTCGGGTTGTTCGAAGAAGACCAGGCAGACGCTCGTATTGAACCTAGAAAAGCCAAAAGGTAAGACATGAGAAGCCACGGAGACAGCACTAATGATGAAGAAGGAATACTCACCTTGGTCAGGATAGGCGTCATCATGACAATAAGGCCGACGGCAAGGGGAGCGCTAACACCATTCAGCTTAGATTTGCTGAGTTTGTCGTCGATGTCCTTGACGAAGAGACCGATCACGACGCCGAGAATCATGGCCAGGATGATGAAGAGGGAGAGGAGACGGTCGACCCATGAGAGACCTTTCACGAGGCTCTTTGCGACCTGGTTGGTGGCGGCGATATCTGTAGACCAGGTCTGTTGTTGGTCAGACGCAGAAGCCTGTTGCTGATGTCGACCTAAATTTGCCTTGAGTTCGGGTACGCCACCGTCTGAGCGGAGTACGAAGGCATGTTCTTCGTCCTCGTCGTCTGCTTCATATTCTTTGGTGATGGTATGCTTGACTTCGTTGTCAGGTGAGAGCGTTGCTGGTGTTGATCCTTCTAATTGATGCTGGGTGCTAGTGCTTTGATCGACTGGATGCTGTGCTGGAGTTGAGTCCGCTTTGGATCTTTTGAGGAAGTTAATCATCTTGCGGGAATTACTTATGGACGAGTTTGGCGGCAGTAGGAGGGCGAAGATGGTCAGCCGCGAGGAAAACGTCTCCCTTTATATACTCTGACTGAAACGAGAATCTGCGAAGGTAAAGGAAGGAGACGGAGAGTATCCAAGGTCGAGACGGTGGAGCGTCGGGGTTAATTTCCAAATGGATGGCTAATTTCAAATTTCAAATTGATCGACTGGTTTTCAAATTCATCACAGATTGCGGTACATGTTCTAGGGACACTGGTGAAGTGCCTGTCTGTCATGCGCCGAGCGCCAAGGCACGAAGCTCAAACTAGTTCATAGAAGCTTCTATCGGCCCCGCAAATCGGAAGTGTGGCGTTCACTTGACGGCAAACACTTCATCCAACCGCACGTCGACCTCGTATTGTATAAAGAGGCATCTTCCTCGCATCCTCGCATCCTCCAGCAGTTCTTCCCAATACCTCTCAACCACCTACCACCCCGTCGACAACGATAATAAGATGGCCACTCCTCTCAAGGGCGACGCTCACCCCATCAACCAGAACGGCTGGCCAGATGCCTATCCCGCACCTTCCACCACTAACTTTGACCAACTAGAGCCTTCCGTGCTAGCTTCTTGGCTTCAAGAAGCGGAAGGCAAGGTCCCCGGAGTTGACTATCTTGTCGTGGACGTTCGAAGGGCTGATTGCGAGGTGGGTGACTCGCCAATTGATGGATCGAGTATTGTAAGCTGAAACTTCTCTCTGTCTTCCTTCAGTACCTGATCCCTGGAGCGATCAACCTACCCGCCCACTCCTTCTACCAAGCCCTACCCTCCCTCCTACCCCTCCTCTCCCGCGTCCCCATTCTGATTTTCCACTGCGGCAACAAGAACACCCGCGGATTCCGCTGCGCAGGCTGGCTCGCCGACGAACTGAAGGCATCCGATCGATATGCCGAAGGTAATCAGCAGCAGGATGGAAAAGTCAAGATTTATGTGCTTAAAGGGGGCTACAACGGTTGGGAGAAGGAGTACGGAGTTCAAGACATCGAGACGCGGGGGAGGAGGCAGAGCGAGAAGGGAGATGTCAAAGCTGTGCCGCTCTGAGCTGATGAGCTGCATGCCAATGTACGATGGAAATTTCAAAATGCATGAAGAGCAGTGCACAGAGCGCGTGAGGCAACTCCGCCGCGTGTCAATGCGCAGAGATGCAAACCCTCTGGACCGGAACAGCAGGGCATTTGAGAGTCGAAACAGTGGGAAGCACAGCTAAACTAAGTCAGGTGATGAACGGCGAAGTGCGCACTGAATCCAGTCCCTTCACTTCCTCCCCCGTTCCTTCACATAACAACACAACTCGTCTGTTCCAACCCCAACCGCAGAGCCTCCTCCTTCTCCACCTCAACCAAATCCGCCTTCTTCTTCGCCTTGACTTCCCGCGCGAACCACAACTTCATAAAGGCCTCTCGCTCCGCGCTCACATGCGAGCCGTCAGCTAGAGCTACCGCCTGTGGATGGCGACAGAGTGGGCAGTCCGCTGAGGCTGCTCTTGGCTTGATCGCTGTAGGAGGAGAGCGAGGCGTTGTTGCTGTGGGTTCATTGTTGCCTGGACTGGGAGTAGAAGTTGGAGCTTCTGTGCCCTCCCGGGTCTCCTCCGTCCTCGAAGCAAGCGCCTCTCGAGCCAGCTGCTCCGCATCGTCCTCCCGCAATCGCTCCTCCCTCTCAGCTGCGACCTCCTCCCTCAACCTCTGCTGAGCCCGAATCGTCTCCCGATACTCCGCCTCCTGCTCATACAACACCCAGGCAGCCATAGACCCTACACTCCTCATCGGTCCAGGCCCCATCCGCTGTCTGTCCTCTCCTCCAGCTCCGTCTCGTGAGCGGAGAGAGGCGAAGAAGGATCGTTGAAGTTTGACGAGACAGCGGAGACAGAAGAGATGTTGGCAGCCGGGAAGGAGGACGGGGCGATAGGCTATGGAGAGACAGATTGCGCAGCGGTGGTCTTCGAGGGAGGGAATCTTGTTCTGGAGTCGGTTGTTGATCAGTGCAGTCAGGGTCAGGTCGGAAGGAGGAATAGTGACAAGTGGTGCCTGAGTTGTCGCTGCTGGGCTGCTAGTTGCTTCTGGATTCGGCAGGATCTCGCTTTGGGCTGGACCCGAGCAAGTTGGGCTAATCGATGCTGTGGCTTGTGTCCCGACGCTGACGCCTTCACCGCTCAGAGTATACGCAGCCAGCTGATCCCCTATCCGCTCCACCTCAGCACGATGACATCCGTCCTCCACAAGCCTAGCCCTAGTTTGAGACTCCTCCCGCTCCTCATAATCCCTGATGATCGCAATCTGTATCCGATGCAGCTCCAAAAAGGTCTCGATAAGCTCTCGACTCCTCGAATTTCGTACCTTCGGCACTCTCCCTCCACCTTCCTCATCCACCACGGCCGCAGTGCTCAGTCGATTGGGAAGTAGAGAGGAGGCCGTGCTCTTGAAGCGTTGACGTGGAGGTGGGCCGGTATCGCGTCGTGGGCTCAGGATGCGTTGAAGGGAGAGGGATGTAGAGGTCCGACGAGGGAGACCGAAGATAGACGACGGCATTGAGAGGGATCGATTCAGTTTCGAAGGATCCTTCTCGATTTCTGATAGGGTCGTATTTGTGCGTTGAGGCGGTGGTGAACGAGTGTCGATCTCCAACCCGTCCAACTTGGTACTCTGCCTCGCCCTCTTGATCCATCGTCGACTTGCAAGCTCGCTTTCGAATTCGGACAGCTTAGCTTCAGCGTCATTTGCGGAGATGTGAGATGATGTCGATCCGATCGCTTTTCCGGGCTTGCGAAGTAGGCCAGAGCCGCCGAGATCGAGTGGTTGGTCGTCGAAGATGTTGGCGTCGTGCCAGAGGGCGAGGAAGGATCGCCAAAGGGACAGGTCGCGAGCTTGAACGGTGGGTTGGCAGAGGCCGATGATTTCATCCACGAGGGAGATCGCTCGTTCATGCATGGATGTTGTGGTGCTCATCATGGCAGAGCTTTTGGGTATGCTGCTCAGACTTTGATCGGAGGTGTTAGCTGGATTTGTATCGATTGAAGGGTGAATCAAGTGGAACAGAACTCACGAGGAGTGTGTTCGTGCAAGTCGTATGGATAGAGATTCTAGCTTGTCTGAGTTCTTGTGGGAGTCCTTGCTAAGAATGTGCAGGGCTGGGAAAGTAACAGGACAGACAGAAATGAGACGTTGGAGATCGAGTGCGAGCAAGCTGAGGAAGGAGGGGACGTACCAGCTTCTGATCTGAAAGCCAATAAGGCAGATTGCAGCAAGTCTAGAAGCTCTGAAGGTCCTGGCAAAGGGAAGCTGTGAGGAGATGTGAGCTTCAGAAGAGTTGTGAGCACAAAGCAGTCGAGGAAGCGTTCAGGGATGCCTGATGCATGTGCTGCCTTTATTCTTTCCCAGATGAGTACAAAGGAAAGCTGACCACGAGCCATGTTCGCTTGGCAGCTCTGCATGCATGCCAGGAACAGCCAACCTCTATCTGCTGGGTTCGAATCGAAGCAGAGGACCTGCGTTCAAGACAGAAATGAAGATGAGCAGGAACGTGCTCAACGCTCAACTCTCGTATGTCGAACGATTATTTCTCATTTGCGGTCGGTGAGTCTTAGATTAGATAACGACGGCAAATGGTCTTATCGTGACCCCAGCCCCGGAGTCTGAATCGGGCTCCGTTCTAAAATTTCACTTCCATTTGCAGCTCGCGTGAGTTGGAACGAAACGCGACCCACGCAAGAAAAAAAAAGGGAAGAGAGCCATCGTCGGACAAGAAGGCGCGACTTCCATCGACCACGCGCTCAAGAGTTAGCATACACAACGCGCTCGCGACGAACGGACAGGTGGAAGGAAGGAAGTCACCCAGCGAACTCGCGTCGCGGACGTTTGGAGGACACATTCGATGAGACCCTCCGCTGACCACATCGACATCCAGAAGGCAACAGCCTACGGCCAACGCAAGAGGGACGCATCTAGAGTCGCACGAGCAGCAGCCAACAACCCAAGCAACATGCCTCCGCTCTCCGGTACTGGCGCTGGCTCTTCCTCCAACTCAGGTCCAGGCTCTCTGCGGCTGTCCAAACTTGCCACTCTTACTGGCTCCGGTGCAGCAGCTCCACTATCCACTCACAGCTCAATGCTGGTAACCACCCCCGGATCAGCGCGCAAGCGTACCTACGACACCCTCCTCGCCACAGACACGCCACCGCAGTCTCCCTCACGCACTTCCGCAAGTCTCGCTGGGTCGACCAACACTCACGACCTCGCGGACGCATACCGACCCACACTGTATGCGGCCTTCCTTGCCAACGTCTTCTCAGATTCCCCGAATACGGCAGCGGCGAAGGCGAATTCAGCGGCTCCTGGAGCTACCACTTCATTACCAGGGAAACGAGGTTCCCCCACCTTTGGCTCAAGTCCTGCGTCCAATTCGGCCTCGTACAACCAGTTGATCGCCCAACTCCGCATCTCAACGGCCTCTCGCCCCTCCGGTTCAGCCTCACTCAGCCAGCTCGCACAGTGGCTCTCGGCGCTCACTCATCACGTCAGCAAGTTGGATCATCGGAATCATGCCGAACTCGTCGAGGCTGTTCTTGCTATCCCTTGGCCGACGTTGGGACCCTCCATTTCTCGCGCTTGGACGACCTTTGTGTGCTCGTTGCTGTCTGCTCGAGCGGAGTGGCTTGGTGCAGTGTTGGGACATGCCGTTCGTGCTCTTGGATATCGTAAGTACTGCATTGCGCCGACTCTTATCCTCTGATCTTCAGACTAGGAGCTCATTCCCACCTTCCACTTCCGCCACTAGATTCCGACTGGCATGAATTACCACTTGGCGCCGCGCCATCGTACACCGCACGATCAGCAACTCGCCGTCTAGTCTATCTGCGCGTCCACGCCCTCCTACGCTCCCTCCTCTCCCTCATCCCCACCCTCCCCACAACCCTCTTTCCTCTCCTCCTCTCCAACCTCCCACCTAAGCGGTCTCCCCTCAGAACACAGGGTCTCTACATCCTAAACATCCTCAGAGTAACGGAGTATGCGCCCGAGTTGACGGAGGGTATCTGGGCCGCTGTCGTACATCGCGTCATGAGCATCGATGTCGAGGTGCAGATGGAGGTCGAGGATCTCGAAGACGATCAGGGGCGTCTTGATTTCCTCGATGGTGCCGCAGGGCAAGACCCAGACGCGCCACAACTCAACGGAATCATCGTCGATATCCTCGATCGTCCGCTCTCCGAAGAGGATGCAGATGATATTGATGCGGACTCGGACGTTGATCCTACGGACGCGATTGGGGATGACATCCTCAACGACCCGGGGGTGTATAATGGGAGTGGGAATGACGGCGGAGCTGGTGATGCAGGGACTCTTCTTGACGAGCTTTCGTCCGGGGATGACTCTTCCGATTCGGACATCGAAGACGGCCATGGTCCTCCTAAGTCGGTCGCCCAACGACGCGCCGATGCGATGTTGAGGCAACAAGAGGCCGTGCGGTCCATCAAGAAGAACGTGAAGAAACTCGACGTGGTCATGCAAATACTGTATGAATATTTGCGAAGAGCGGATGCGAGTTTTATGGGTCTGGCGTCACCCAACAGTAGCGGGTACTTCGACGATGCGGCCGCTGCTGTTGCCGGATCATTGTCCACGTCTGGCACACTTGGCCGCTCGAAGTCATCAAGCATGATGGTCAAGAAGGAGCGGAGCACGGATGGCGATGAGGATCTTCTCATGGTGGCAGGCCAGATGGACGAGGATGAGGCGCAGCCTGATACGCCGCTAGGCACTGGCAAATCCGCCCTGGGAGCCGGGATCAAGCTCCGACGCGTCGATTCGCCCGTCTCCTCCCTTGGTCGACCGCAGAGGGGCGGCGGTTTTCCCTTCGAAGCGACACCTTCGCCCTCTCCTGGTCTGGCGCCATCAGGTCTGTCTTCCGCAGGAGGCATTGCCCATCCGGCACGGCGAACGAATCTTTTCCACACTTTACTCAGCATCTTCGATCGATTGGTCCTGCCCACCTTCCGGAGTCGGCACGTCCAATTTGTGATGTTCTGGTTCAGCTCACTCGATGCGGAGTATGCTGATACGTTCTTGGGCATGCTGTTGAGTAAGTCACTCTACTCTGGTCCTGCGGGTGCCGAGCGGGCACGGGAGGGATCCTCTGGAGGCGTCAACTCGATCGATGCTGTTCTGAGTCAGGGCGACAATGCCATGTCGGATCTGTATCAACGGCACGAAGCTTCTTCGCCCATCTTACGAAAGGCGGCAGCTTCCTATGTTGCGTCGCTCGTCTCTCGCGCATCCTTCATCGGAACATTACATACACGTGCGGTCGTACTCAATCTTTGCGCCTTCCTGGACGCCTATCTGGAACAATACGCCTTTGCATGCGCACACGCCGCTTCGTACACCAGCAGTCGCGCGCCTAATCTTTCGCTGGACGGCCTCGATAGCGGGAACGGGGGTCCACCTGCGCCTGGGAGCCCCGTGCATGATGTGTTCTACAGCATCGCACAGGCTCTATTCTACATTTTCTGTTTCCGGTGGCGCGATCTCGAGCTGAACGCGTCTGGAAGCGGCGCGATGGACGATGGGGCTGCACAGGGAGCTGAGACAGGCAAACGGCAACCCCCCTCGAGGTCGAAGGCTGGTGGTAGTGGTGGCGGCGGGGAACCAGGCTCGTTTTCTGGACTTGCATCGAAGTCGTACTCGAGCTCGGGCACCACGACGAGTATGAGCGATACTTCGGGAACTGGGGCCTCGTCGATCGGCAGTGCTGCGGCTGCAGCAGCGGCTGCTGCTCATTGGAAGACAAATGGTTTCGGGTCTGGCTCGCTCGCGTTCTCGCATTCCTCGTCGGCATCTTCGGGGAGTATGAGCGGGACGGGCTCCTACGGTCCGCGCTCGCTGGAAGGGAGGGCGGCACAACAGGGAGTGCCAGAGGTGCTCGGTTCTGCCTCGTCCTCGGGCACGTCTAGTCGTGTATGGTGCGATGGCCTCGATGTCGTCCAGCGCGTTATCACCTCGTCCCTCAACCCACTTCGATATTGCTCGCCAACGGTGGTTCGCCAATTTGCCTACGTGGCCAAAGTCACAGGATTGGTGTACTGCTATTCGATCATCGAGGCTAACAATCGGATGATTGGGACGGCTAGCTCTGGCATTGGAGCCAAGGTGAACACTTCGGTTTCGATGACGGCTAGTGGGACATTAAAACCTCTTCAGGCTGTCCTTGCGAAGAGTCGGAAACGTGAAGATACTCCAACCCAGCCAGGTGACGATAACGATGAAGATGAGGACGATGGAGACGATGATGACTTGCCTCAGCCTGCGGGGTCGGAGCGACTCGATGGATTTTTCCCTTTTGATCCTTATCGACTTCAGAACTCGATGGGCTTCGTAGACGGACTCTATCGGCAATGGGAGGATGTCGCGCCCGAGGACGGCGACGATGACGATAGTGATGAGGAGGAGGAGGAGGATGGCGACAGTAGCGATTCAGCCTCGGAATCGAGCTCGGATGCGAGCGACGATGACGACTCGGGTGACGAGAGCCATGGTCGGAGGTTGAAGGTGCCCCCTCCGTCTGGGGCTGTGTTGATCCCTGCATCCTCATCTTCGGGTAGGCGGGCTGGGAGTCAAAGTAGTGGTAGTGGGGGCGAACGGGATAGGGATCGGTTTGCGCAAAGTTTCGAGGCAATGAGCTTGAGTCCTAATCCTATGTAAAGTCCACCATGAGCTGCCTCCGTAATCGACATCGGTCATGGTAAATAACTATGAGAGCTCGCGTGTCGCAGGAGACAGAAGCGCATAGAGAACGATGTGGACATTTATAGATTCGATATAGGGTAGGAGCGCTGATGGGCCTGGAAGAGATATACTGATACAATCTAGGGGGAATAATGTAGAACAGGAGGAAGGGAAGTCGAGACTCTAAGAATAATCGATCATATCTGCCTAATAGCGTGGGGAGCAGGAGCCGAAGTGAAGAGGCAGTGTCAGGAGGCGAAATGGCCTTAAGGCTGCCAGAAGTCCGGACGTGCGCAGGGCTCAGCCCAACGACGAGGAGCCGCACCGTAGAGAGCCGCCTTGCGCGCATACAAGCACAACCCTTCCAACTCAGCCGGGCCCAAATAAAACCGAAGCGCCTTGTAATAGATGGCCAAGGTCTTCTGGTCGAAATTTTCCCACCTCGACGCGATCTCGGCGGCCCGGTCAGATTCAGCTACGCCGAGGTCACGCGCGCGGATGAGCATGTCGGCCACCTGTTTGACGGCTTCAGGGTGGGCGGCGGCGTAGTCGCGTCGGACGGCCCAGACGGCAAAGACGAAGGGGAGACCGGTCCAGGATTTCCATGCTTCGCCCAGGTCGTATGTTGTGAGACCGTGCTTGGGAGCTTCGAACATTGCGGAGAGTGCGACGTCCTGTGTTGTGTCAGAGACGAAGGCCAGAAACGAGAGTTTGGAAGGGTTAGTTTCGATCACGTCAAACAGGTCAAGTTGACGGTGTCTCCCTACTCACGCCGATGAGGACGCATGCATCAGCATCCGCCATACCGCTCTCGAGGTTAGGTTCGCAGGATGTCCATTGGGGCTTGACTCCGATCTTCTCAGTGAGGTAAAGCTGAGCGAGGAGAACTGAGGTCCGCGAAGTCGAGCCGAGGGCGACCTTCTTCCCATCCAGTTCGGAAAGAGGGACCTTGGAGAACAGGTGCACCGAAAGCACGGGTCCATCGCATGCCACTGCAGGGCCGGGCAACAGGAGGAGCTAGATATGAAGGGGAAGATGAGCAAGTCAGCAGAAAGCTCACCATTCAGGCTATGTGCCATGGGTCCTGAAGACTTACCTTGTCCCAATTGCGGAGATACTCGACAAGCGAGATAGCGCTGATATCCAACTGAGTCTTGGGGTCATCAGTCACCAGACGGCGGTTCAGAATCTCGGGAGATTCGCGGTGAAGATCCACATCCAGGACGGCTCCCGTCTTGCAGAGGCCGAGCAGGATGGGAAGAACGTTGAGAAAGGAAATTTGGCCCAGACGAGGTCGGGAGGCTTCGCGCTTGATGAGGCTGGGCGGAGTGAGGGTATGGATAGGCAGCTTGTCCAAGGAGGCTGGGGCGCTGATGTGCTGGACGGCGTTGAGGGTGGCGAGCATGGTAGGTGGTTGGTATATGTGTTCAGAAGGTTGCGGATGTGAGTATCAGGTGAAGTGGGATTGAAGTAAGGTGTTGTGAATCAGGATGAACTGGGCGGGATGGTGCCAGTCTTTATACCCTACTGCATGGCCTTCCGGTAGGGTGAGGGAGCAGCGAGGCATGCAAGCTAGATATCTCGCCAATATCTGTTCCTTCGAACTTTTCGCCGTTGCTTGAGCGCAGCGATCTGCAGCTTATTGCGCTGCCCTCCTCCTCCCCCTCCTCCTCGCATGACAATTGCGGTATCAATGAGGCGCTACCGATAAGTCGACCTCGCAAACCTGGAAAGCAAACAGAGGGTCATCGCTTCGCTTGGAGATTTGGAATAGCTGAATGCTGAAAGAGGAAAGGTCAGCTCTGCGAAAGAGGTGCGCAGGAGGCTGCCTTCTAGCACCGAAAGTTGAAACTTAGAATCGCGCTCGCAGCAATGAGCAATGCCTCGGAACTTCTGGAGGACAGAGGGAACAGAGGTATCAGCGATAACATATAACAGTGCACGTTCGAACGCAGAATCCAAAGTAGGAGGTGAAGTTGTGGCCTTGTGGGCGTTTGAGTGTAGCGAGGTGGAAGGGATCTGAAAGCAGCAGCACATTCGAAGAAGCAATGTTCAGAAAGAAGCAGATCCCCAGCTCTGAGATCTGAGCAGGAGTGAGACAGTGGCAAATCGAATGCCCAGCCCATTTGGTCTGCCAAATGCAGTGATGAAAGCGACCGTTGTTGTTGGACGAGCTCGAGGTCGAGTGTAGCTTTTCTGCCTCCGTCCCTGCTTCACGCTCGGCAATGAGCACAAAAGCGAGTGAGGGCGTCGCAGATAGTCAATAAGCAGCCAGGATACGACATCGGCTGTGCACGATCAGGTTCATCGTGCTGCGCAACGACGCAGGACGAGGTGGCAGGAATCAGTACAGTAATCAGACACCACTTTGGTACCTCACTCACTCAGATATTCGAAAAAGTCGTTGCAGCGGAAGGCGAGAGCAGTCCCTAGACGATCAATCGTGCTGGAGCGAGGAAGACGGAAGTCATCAGGCCCTAGCTGTCGGGCGCTAGCCTCTAAGGCATTAGGTGCGATCTGCTTCTCGTTCTTCGTCCAGCGTGTAAGTTCGCACATTAGGGCGTCGGTTATCCCAGATTTGATCCTTGATGTTCGATTCTATCTTGCTTTGAGCGGATCCGTGAGGGACTTCGACTACCCCTGGGCCTTGATGATTGATGCGTTTACTGCGGCATGAAGCAAGGAAGAGCCTGCTAGACGCTGGCGGGCTGCGGCGGAGAAAAGATAGACAACGAAGGTATGAAGTCAACAAGCGTCAAAGCGTTCTCGCGAGGCAAACGCACCTTCACGCTTCACACGATGCATGATTTGAGTTGACTGGCAGGCGGGCGATAGGAGCGATATCAGTCTTATCAGAGTTCGCGAACAGCGGTTCCGCAGGCCTGGTTCCTGCTGGCGGGCAGGTGGGCGAATAAGGCGTCCTTATTACGACGCATGCATGGAAGGCAGAGCAAGGTACGCTAGAAGCTGTCAAGCGTCAAGCCGCGGGCGGGAGCCGGGAGGCGTGAGCGCCGCCGGTCTGGTAGCGTTGACTGCATTCTAAAGAGGCGCTTAGGAAAAGGTCGGGAAAGGATTCGAAACCTTGAAACTTGGAGTTGAAGGCGGCAGGAATCCCGAATTGGTCACTCGAGCATGGTCGCGGTCTAGCGTGAGGCGTGAGTATTCAAACTGCTTGCGAAGGACTCACCGTACAGTAGACGCGATCTCGCGCGCAGTGCAAGCGATGATCGATGATCAGAGCTGTAGCCCTGAGGCCTGAGGAAGAGAGCAGTGAGCAGTGAGCGGAATGATGCATGATGGAGAAGAATGAGCATAATGGCGTAAGCTCTTGAGGCGCGAGTTTGCGATGCGAGGTGCAGATTGCGATATGCATAGCATGTTGCTCCCCTAGCCCAGCGAGTTCCACACATACATTTTGTCCTTCACCGAGGCCGGAGTCTTTCTCCAGGGCTACGTCGTACAGAGCAATGCTCAGCGCTCAGCTAACCTTGCGCGTCAAACCGTTTGCGCTCCCGACGCAGAGACAACTTCAGTCGCAGACCACTTGCGCTCCGAACGCAGAGGTCCCACCTCAGGCCAGTATCACTGTGACTTGAGCGATCGGTGGTCAGTGAGCAAGGCGGCTTGAGTCTTGAGCATGTATAGCGCTGGGGGAAAACTGGTAGCTTGCGGACTCACCCGCCTGCTTATCGCTTCAGCCTCATCGCTCATCACGCATCACCCCTAGCTGCGGTGTCAGGCGCGGAACCGTCTGCAGAACGAACGAACGTCAGACTCTTGCGGCTTGCATCAACAGCGATCAAGCAACACCGTACCAAGTGTTCGACGACCTCGCGCTTCGGCAAGGCAAAGTCGTTGGAAGGTTCGAAACTTTGAAGCCTGTCGAGGAGCGGGAAACGGAAGAGTTGGCGTGGGCGGATATATTCTCATCTGCTGACGTAATTGAAACCGACGATCTCGTCCAATGAGAAAGTCAAATCACCTGCCGCGCGCTCGGACCACCTTCAAGCTTCAAGCTCCTTGTGGAGATCATCCATGCTCGTCGGCCATCCAAGCAAGATCTCACCACCTACCAATCCTCTCCATGCTCGATGCATGTGTCTGACTGAAGAAATTCATGCTCAACATCTCCGTCTTCAGTCTCAACAGCGGTCTGCGTCGCTCACCTTTCCTTCCCGTCATTCCAAGCTTGACCCCACCGAGCCATTCATCCAGATCCAGAGTCAGATCCAAAATGACATCCGCTTCTCCCACCTCGCCCGTTCAACCGCGCCAGCTAGATGTACCGCGTGCCTCTAGTCTTCGCATGTTTCCCGGTTTCACCAATGCTCAAGCTCAGGCCGCCACCAAAGTCCTGCAGAAAAATCACAATGACTTCCACGTCTTTTTCAACATGAAGGGCTTCCACAACCACCTCGCCCACCATGTGTTTGCCGCCCTCGCCCTCGGTGCCCCAGTTCAACATTATCCGAGGATATGGAACCATGCTCTTCTGAACGACCTCGATCCTTCGTTCAAGTTAAATCAAAAGCCGACCCACGATAGCTATTTCCCTATCACACGCGGCAATTGGAAACAGTCCCTGAACAGGGCCACCGCCTACTGGGCCTATCTCGCCTTTTTCGAAGACGAGATTTCACAGAATGGAGTGGCGGAGACTCTGGAGCGATTCGTGCTCAGCGAGGACGCTCTTTCGGCACCCGCTCATATGCTCGTCCGACTCTTCGACGGCGCTCTCCATCCTTTCATTCACATCGGCTACGGGATCGAATTCGGCGTCGATGGGATTGTCGCTGAGGGTGAGTCAACTTACATTTACGAAGAACTGGCGGCGCATGAAAGTATGCTGACAAATTTATGTGCTGGGCGATCATTCAGGACTGGCCATGGCTGCCATCACCGGAGCATCGTCAACTTCGCTCTACCCAGAAGGCTGGTTCGAGAAGGTTCACCGAGGAGAAGCCACGCCCAACGATTCCACCTCCAAGCAGCCTACAGTGTCCTCCCCACGCACTGGACTGTCCCTCTTCACCCTCTTTGCCCAGCTTGGCGCCGACATCTCGCTTGCCCCAGGAACAGCCACTAAATGGGAGGACGAATCCAAGTTCGACGCAACTCTGCGATCCTCCGGCTCGAAGATCGCGGCACATATGGAGAAGTGGCTCACAACCCCTGCTGACGTTGAGAACGATGTGGCAGCATGGGGTCCCAAAGTGGCTGAGCTCGCCTGGGTGAACACCTTCCTTCTAGGCGCCACCACTCCCCCTTCACAACAGTCAATCAAGCAAGACTTCTTCCTGATGCACACGCACAACGCCACGCTCTTCCTTGCCGCCGTCTTCAAAGCTCTGCCGGGACTGTCAGGGAAGGCAAGGGCGATGCTGCTACATGCTTTGGCTCGGACGACTGCTTACACGTGGATCGCGCGCGGTAGACCTGTGTTCTACCTCACGGAGCGGCTCATGAAGACTGAAGCGATGCCCTACCACCCAGATCATCGCGGCCTGAACCGGACCGAACGAATTGCACAGAAGGCTTCGTCATCTAGCGGGGACGAGGAAGAGAAGGAGTTGGCGAGACCGAGTGCTTGGTACGACGTCATCGCTGCCGCTTCCATTCACTTCGACGAGCACCTCGTCAAAGCTGTGAGGGCTCAGGGATACTTCTCCTCCTGGCTTGCAGACACACCTACCGGTGCTTTGCATCTACAGGAGAACGAGCTGCAACAGGAGGGTGAAGAGAAGGTGTGGAAGGGTCAGTTGGGAGAGGTCGACGGGAGTGCGTTCTTGAAGACTGCAGGACAGATGATGAGGAGTCAGACGTGGGATGCTGATCTGAAGCGACAGATGCGGTGGTGAGTTCTCTTGTTGCGCCTTTGTGGTTGGGTATGTGCTTCACTTTGCTCACTTCCTCTCCCTTTCTCACAGGACGCAAGATGCTATCGGCTTTGAGCAGGCCTGGCGCTGATGACTTGGGTTCTCAAACTTCCATCTCCCGCTCTTACGACACCCTCTGCACCAGGAGGCCTCGATCAGACAGGCACCCTCAGACGAAGTACATAGCAGTCACGAAAGCAACACAAAATTCTTGCCAAGTTAAATAGTAATCTAGTAAGAGTGGAATCCACAAATCGAGAGCAAATAGAGAAGGTGAAGATCAAGGGGATTCAATGTCTACTGCCACTTCGCTTTAGCGAAGAGCGGATACAAGTCCTGAGTTGTCAAACTGTTGTACGGAACAGCTTGAGCCGCCGTGTACTTGACCTCGCTCTGAAGTCCGTTGAGGATATTGACTATAGGCTGAGCGATGAAGTCAACAAAGACAACGTCGACCTTCGTCGTCGGAGAGACCTCGGTGGTGTTTCCAGTCAAGGGCGATCCGACGTAGTCAGGCTGGTCGGCGTAAGGGATGGCAGTGTGTACGGTATCATCGCCGTCGCTTCCGAAGTCGTCTAAGCAGGAGAATCAAACAGTCAGTGCTCTGAGGAAAGCTTCCAGTCTGAAAGCCATGGCCCAACGATTCTCACCCTTGGTAACATATCCCAATGCGATATCCGCACGCTTGTCCAACTGCTTAATGTCCTCCCGCGCAGCGTCATATTGTTCCTTCCGCCATGCGTTGTAGATGTGGTCTACATCACCACGAGCGTAGTGCTCGCCCTCGTGCAGACTCTTGCCAGCAGAACGGTCGACGGGGTGGACCGTACCGTCGAGAGAGCGACGGTATGCCCCTTCGTTGTTGAGCTGGTCGAGGATCTGAGAGGCGTATTGATACTCGACGTCTTGGAGATAGAGGAAGGCGTCGAGGAAGGGGGAAACTAAACGAGCCGAGTTGAAGTTTCTACATGTGAGCACAATCAAGTAGTTTCCGGATTAGGAAAATGTTGTGGGACACTCACCGATGTACTCGTCATTCTTAGAAAAGTTACCGGCGTACAAGTCGAAGCGTTGGGAACCGCTGTTGGCCAGGACAAGGTTGGGGACGTTGGCGCGAGCCGGGTTGGAAGTGGAAATGACAGTCGGCAAAACCTCGTTCGAGAGCAGATTCAAAAGAGCGTGGTCATCAGTGACCGGTACTCGGTTGAGGTAGTAGTCCTGAGGCGCAGTACCGAAGACGGAGCTCAAGTTCCATTTGTCGGCCACCTGCTGCATCTGGGCCGAGATCAGCTTGCCCTTGATAGTGTCGAGCTTAGCGGGAGAAGAGAGACCGGCGTGGAAAGCGTAGTTGCGTCGGTTCGCGTCGATATAGGAGCGCGAGAAGCCTGTGACGCCTGGAGTGGTTGATGAAGGTGTGCCAGAGGGGGACGCGCCGGCAGTAATACCAACGCCGATGCTGAGAATTGGAGGGATAGTCAGTGAGGCCTTCTTGGGCGTCTTGGTCATGTTGAAAGCAGTCCATCCGATAGTCTCCATGTATCGTCCCGATTCGATGCCATATGCATTGTCATCAAACTTGACAGCGTCGCGGATATGAGTGTGACCACCGATGACGATGCAGGGCGTCGTGGGGTGAAGCTTGCGAATAGCGGCGATGACATTGGGGAACGTCTTGTCAGAGCGGACGGGGGCGTGCCCGGCGAGCAAGAAGAAGTCAGGCTCGTCCTTGATGGCGTCCTGGAACCAGGTCTCGTTGACCATGGCTGCCGCGGGCTGGACGGTTGTCCCCGCTGCGTTTCCGGTAAATGCGAAAAGAGTTCCGAACGCTGTGACCTTGCGGCCCTGGCTGGTCCGGAACTTGACGTAGCGTTGACCGACGGGAACGCTGACGTTCTGGCCGTTCTTGGTGACAGTAATGTTGACGTTGGAGGAGAGATACCGGTTCCCTTGCGTGGGGGCGAAGTTCTCGTACATGTCCTTCGTGATGTTGTAGACATAAAGCTCGTGGTTGCCGATTGCCAGAACATCGTACTTGACCATGGCGTGGAACTTGTTGGAGACCTGACCGTCTACCTGACCAGCTGGGTATCCGTCGCTGAGGCCCGCACCGTCGTGAAGATCGCCGGCGTCAACGACAAGAAGATCGACGCCGCGTAGGAGGGCAGCGGTCCTCATGTGGGATACGAAAGATGCAAAGTCGCCCCAGTCGCCGGAGAAGTTGGGTTCTGGGTCAGAAGCCTTGAGATGTCCCTGGTACCAACCGTGAATATCGGTTGTGCTCAGGACGACAACATCGCCCCATGTCAAGGGTCGAATGAGACTCGTGCCGCCACTGGGCTGGGTGGCGCCGCGCTGAGATCGTGGTCGGACGTCGTTGCCGTGGTCGACACCGGGACAGGCCAGGGCGCCGAGAGAGAGAGAGAGGATGGCGAACAGACTGAATCGCATCTTTGGCTAAAAACTATCTAGGTGAGTGGGTGATCCTTCCCTCCAAGACGGTGTGATGGACGAAGAACAGAAGGAACGAAAAAGGGTGTCGTCCGACTCGACTTTTATAGGGACTCGTTCGGTCGGCTTTCTCATGGTACTTCCAGCTTCTATCAACTCTCCCTTGGACCGTGCATGACATATGGCATGTGACAGCCGGAGAGTAGCGAGAAGACTGTCCACACCCTCGTTCGCAAGCTGAGCGCTGAGCAATCAGGCACAGATCTATCAATGGCACATTCCTGGCCTTCACTCTCGTACCTCGCGTCCTCACTCGGGTGCGCGTCCCCGCCTCGACGAAGCAACGCCGACTGTCATTGGCAGCAACAGATTCATCAGACATTGCGCCGATCCTCGAACAGACTTTTATCCGAAACCGGGGCGTCCTCTTTGCAAACGCCGGCGTCCCATTTTCCTGGGCTTCTGGTCGGCGTCAAGCGTCAAGGTCAGGCCTTCACCCGACACCACTTGACAGTACCAAATCTTCAAGGTCTTCCTGGTGTGGTGATATCGTAAGTGGAAGATGCGGGGGGCGCGGTATACACTCACTCGGGATGTCCAAGCTGAGCTGACGATTCAATAACATCCTACGCAGAGGGGCAGCGGTACGGCTTTCGAAAGGCAGCGTGAGGTCTGAGTGAGATTCGACAGGATCCCCGCGAATAAATGCCTCGTTTTTGCTGATCGCGCTGTTCTTCTCTCGTCTCCTTTGAAGTAAAAGTCAGTGCAGGAACCTTTGGTTGTATTTACCGTCAAGAAGTCCTACGCGGCGGGATGGGTGAGACCTTGGTTTGGAGCGTACATGAGGTCCTTCAACAACGCAGTCCACCTCCGACAGAAACATTGATTCCTTGGGTTGCCCACATCGCCGTCAGTGTTGCCGGTGTCATCGTCGCCATCTATGTCTGGTCAGCTTCTTTCGACAACTCGCAGACGACTTCAAACGGAGATATTCCGAGAGCGTCCCAGTGGCTGTATGCGGTCTTTCTGCCCTTCGTGTCCGAAAGCGAGGCGGCAGGACTTCGACAGCGGCGGCTCAAATGTCGCACTCGCGGTTCTCTGAGTGAAGATGGTCAGCACGAAGAAGGTCAAGATGGAGCAAAGATCGGCTTTGTCAGACAACGAAGGCGAGCGATGGGAATGCTTGCTGTGGCCTTCCTCCAGGCCGGAAGCTCGGCGCTGCAAGTGGGGCTCGACTTTGGTTCAGGAGGATTCTCAGCCGCCTCTTTGGAGCGGACGCTGTCGTGGGTGAGAAACCAGTCCCCGTTGAAGGAGACGTGTATGTCACTGAAGCATGTTATTGGTATTCTTAGATCATCATCGCCATCCTTGTCATCGTAAATCCTCCTCAAACCCCTCCCTACCTCCTTTTGATCCTCGTCCAAATTCTCGCCTCGCTGGATCTCCTGCGGCTTCTCGACCATTTGCCCGACATTGCCGCAGGCGTATCCCTGCCGACATTTCCGACCGTAGATCTCGTCCTCTGCGTTCTATTTGTCATTCTCGGTCTATCGACCCCCATGTCGGCAGGCGGCTACGAAGCAGTCGTTTCACCGGTAGAGCGCAAGCGACTGGAAAGCGGAGTGGTCGTCGAAGAAGCCGAAGAACTCGCACAGGTGTACGAAGAATGTCCAACTTCTCCCGAGGACTATGCTTCGCTTTGGGGCATTGTCTCCTATGGGTGGATGAACCAGATCCAGAATTTGGCCCTGCTGCGCCCCTTGCAAGCTACAGACGTCTGGCGTCTTCGCGACGTGAACGATGTTCGGCTGCTCTACGCCAAGTTCCGGAATCTTCCGGGTGGCCTACTTGCGCGAGTGCTCAAAACGAATGCGAATGACATCGCTCTAGACGCATTTTACAAGGTCGTCGGCGTTAGCTTGGCCTATGCTGGCCCTGCTGTCATGAAGCAAATCCTGGACGCGATCGCCGTCTCTGACGACGACCAGGCTTCAGAAACATCCGATGCCTCCCTTGATGAACAATGGACGTCTCGGCAGAAAGCGTTCATCTGGGCGGTTGTCGGTCTCGTTCTCACCATCGTCCGGTTCATGAGCGAGCTCCAAAACTATCACCATGCCGTAAGTCGTCCAAAGGTAGCCTTTGCTTCTGCGGTTTCGCAGATGACAGCTAGCTGAGATATCTTGTTCCATATCTAGCGTCAGGTCGGTCTGAGGGTACGAATCACACTGGTGCAAGAACTGTTCGAGAAAGCCCTCAAGCGGAGGGATGTCAGCATTGCTTCAGCCACGGAGACCTTCGGTTCACGTTCAGGTACTTCGACACCATCCCCAGCGCTAGCTGACACTGGTTTACAGCTCCGTCAAGAGGAGCGGGGCGTGGCAGAAACATCACTGGAACCTGCGGACCTGACGGCGGCTGCGGAGCAAGAGGCTGACCGGGAAACACAGCCTTTGGACACGACTGAAGCTGCGAAGGACCCGGATGACCATGGACGAGCTGATATTGGAAAGCTCATCAATGTGAGAGCGAGCATATGGCACGACGGTAACATTGATCGAAGCACGATGCGCTGACGCTTTTCTCTTCAGCTTATGTCTAACGCAGTGAACGATCTCTTGAGGATGGGTTGGTCAGTTTTGATCTCTTTCCGTTGCTTCTCATGTCGCATTCTGACGCCTTTTGCCGTTTGTAGTGATCTGCACCAATTGTACGGAGCCCCTGTTGAGTGCATAATCGCGTGCGTGAACACGAATCAGAATCGGGCTGGCATGTACTGTTGCATTCGAGGTTTTCTGACAGACTCTTCCTTCAAATAAAACAGGACCACCTTCCTCTACTATATTCTTGGCTGGCCAGCTCTGGCAGGATTTTCCATTTTGGTGCTTGCTTTACCTCTCAACTATTTACTCGGACAGCGAAACATGCGCTTACAGCGCCAGTATGCTGAGGACCGAGACGTCCGCCTCAACTTGATGAGCGAGCTCATTGGAGCCATCAAGTTCCTCAAGCTGCAGGCGACGGAGCGGTTCTGGAAAGCCAAGGTCGTAGATGCTCGAGACGAAGAGCTGAAGAGATTATTAGCGTGTAAGCTCTCCACAAGACCTGCGCGATGGTGTTGCAGTTATGCTGATCAGCTGATTCCCAAACAGGCAAGGTCAACTCGTTCCTGTTCGAGCTCCTTTGGAGCACTATCCCGATCATGGTCACTCTCTTGGCCTTCTTCCTTTACACATCGGTCCTTCAGAAGGAGTTGACGGTCTCCATCGCATTCACCTCGTATGTGCAAATCCTTTTACTTCGTTCCGGGGCCATTGCTGACATGAGCTCATATCCTTCCAGCATCACCCTTTTCTACATGCTGCGTGCGCCACTAGGCGTGATTCCGAACTTTCTCACCCTGGGCTTACAAGCTTTGGTCAGCGTGCGACGTCTCGAAGCCTTCCTGGACGAGGAAGAGGTGGACGACGAAATCTCCAGCCTGAATTACGCCAGTGGGTCGAATGCAGCCGCATCATCAACCTCGAAGAGATCCTTGCGGCTCAAGGATGCGTCCTTCTCTTACGGCCCCGGAAAATTCGGATTGAGCGACATCTCAATCGAGTTCAGAGAGGGACTGAACGTTATCTGCGGTCCGAACGGATGCGGAAAGAGTACCCTCTTGAGTGCCATTCTGGGCGAGGTCCGACGCACCTCTGGAATCGTCCATCTTCCCAAGTTTGAGAACTTGTCAACGGGTCAGACGTCGAACCTGAGCTTTGCGTCAGAGACATCCTGGCTTCAAGACGGCGTATCCGTTCGGAACAACATCCTTTTCGGATCAGCGTTCGAAGAGGATCGATACCAGGAAACGGTTCGAGCTTGCGCACTGGTAGAAGATTTGGACGTCATGCCTTCAGGCGATGCTACGCGGATCAGCGCCGCGACGGTCAGTGGGGGCCAACGTGCACGTCTCGCCTTGGCACGCGCTTTGTACGCTCGTTCAAAGTTCGTTCTGCTCGAGGACGTCTTGGCGGCTGTTGACGTTAACGTTCAGCGACACATCGTCAAGCACGCTCTGGGTGGAAGCATCGCGAAGGATCGAACCATCGTCCTTGTCACGCACCATGTCGCCAGCGTAGCCTCCTTAGCCTCGTGGATTGTCCTGCTTCAGCAAGGCACAGTAGCTGCACAAGGAACCGCAGAAGACATGAAGGATCGCATCCAGTCCGTCGCAATTGTCCGCGGTCGTTTGCAGGACGTCGAGAAGAACGAAGAGGCCGAAAGCGATACTCGTGACCTCATTGCAGATGATTCAAAGGACGAGCGCGAATCTCGACAAGCGGAGGCAACGCTTTTATTCGAGAAAGAGACACGAGTGACCGGTCGAGTACGACTGCAAACTGTTGGCTTTTATGTCGCTGCCTGTTCTGGACTCATTTGGGCGGCAATCGTGCTCTTGACGGTAGTCTTCCGAGTGATGACAATGGGCGAGCAATTCTGGCTCAAGCTCTGGGGAGAAGCTGGACAACGAAAACAACAGCCACACTCTCAGGAATACTATCTTTCGGTGAGTAGAGCTGGAACGTGAGTCTGACTTGCGAGTGATCTGACAGTGTGCCATGACTCCTACCGTCAGATCTACGCGATCATTGGGCTCACCATCATCGCTTTGAATGCCGTCAAAGTCGCTCTGTTCTTCTGGACGTCGTTCCGCGCTTCTCGAGTCATCTTTGAGGACACGTTCAGTGCTCTACTCGGAACATCGCTGCGCTGGTTCGAACGCCGTAGCGCTGGTCAGATTCAGAACCGGTTCAGCACAGATCAAAGCGTTGCCGATACTGAGCTCCCGCAGACCTTGATGAACACGATCAACAATACTTTTGCGCTCCTCAGCTTCCTACTGATCTGTGGATATATTGGTGAGGAAGCAAGCCTGGGACATTGTTGAGTACGACTTACTGATAAGGACTGATTTGCTCTTCCAGTTCCATGGTTCCTTCTTCCCTGTGCAATTGGACTAATTTTAGGACCGTATATGGTCCGAGGCTTCATCGCCGCGACAAGAGGTGAGTATCGATGTGATGCTGCCGCCTGGAGCTTTCTAACAACCACCCTGAATCGTTTACACAGATCTGCAGCGGATCGAAGCAACCTCAATGACGCCCCTATATGCAGTCTTCGGCGAGGCCGTCCGAGGCTTGACGACCATCCGAGCCTTTGGGGCTGAGAAGCTGTACATACATCACCTCACAACGACCTTGGAGGTCGTCTCTGCTCAATGGTGGTGTATCTGTTCGATCGAGGTCTGGCTCAGCTTCCGCTTCCAGATTCTGTAAGTTCAAGATGACTTTTACTTGGTTTACGGGAACTCTGACTCAACCCTTTGTCCTTGCGGTGGGCAGGGGAGGCATTGCGGTCTTCATCGTATCAACCCTTGGCCTACTATCGGCCGTCCCATCAGGCTCAGCAGGAATGCTCATCGCCTCCTCCCAGCTACTCACGCAAGCGATACACTTCCTACTCAACGATGTCAAGAATCTAAACCGAAACTTCAACAGCATTGAGCGGCTTGCCGAATATGCACGACTTGAACCAGAGGAGGGACGCCCGTCAGCTGAGTCGACAGTATCAAGAAGGCCGGCACCTGCCGCCTGGCCAAGCATGGAATCTACGATTGTCATCGAAGATATCAACGTGCGGTATTTAAAGCACTCGCCTCTCGTGCTACGTGATCTCAACCTCGTCATCAACCCTCGAGAGAAGGTAAGACGACGCAGACACATCTTCCTATCTCAAACGTTTACCAGTACTGAAAACTCTACTTCGTGATGATTCTCAGATCGCGATTGTGGGAAAGACCGGATCTGGCAAAAGTACGCTCATTTCATGCCTGCTCGGGGCGGTCGTACCCGAGTCCGGTAGGATCCTCATCGACGGTCTCGACATCTCGAGAGTTTCCTTGCATGACTTGAGGAGCCGATGCACTTTCGTCCCACAGGATCCTGTTATACTGTCTGGTGTAAGTCTGGCCTCAATGCTGCAGACGATGCCGCGCCCTGCTGACAAATGGAATGATTCCTTTTTCATCAGACGATCCGCTCTAATCTGGATCCGGCCGCAGAGTATTCGGACGAGGAGCTGCTGCATATCCTCCGGCAGATCCAACCAGACTTCGGCTCCCCAGAAAGCTTCGCGCCGTCTTCATCCGAGCACGCGGAAGGTGTGACCAAGTCTACATACGCGATGAGCCTGGACAGCGTTGTCGCCTCGGGCGGAACCAATTCCTCGGCAGGTCAGAGGCAGATCATCTCGTTGGCGCGAGCTCTCCTTAGAGCCGCACCCATCGTTATCTTGGACGAAGCGACCTCCAGCGCATCTGCGGAAGTGAGTCTATGGAGGCTGATCAAGTAGTCACCCAAGAGCTGAACGCTGAACCCTGAATGTTACTGTCCTTCCTGCTGCAATAGGCCGATGCCTTGATTCAGCGTGTCGTACGTCAGAACAAGACTTCGACTTTCATCACAGTTGCTCATCGTCTCTCTACCGTTATGGACTGTAAGTAGAACCATAATACCCCTGAACTGAAAGAGCTCTCATTCAAAAGGTCCTGACCAATTCATTCAACTCACGATTGCACCCCTCTTCAGATGATCGGATCGTGGTCATGCACGCCGGACGGATCGTGGAAACCGGCTCTCCTTCCGAGCTGGCTGCAAAGAAGGGGGGCGTCTTCGCAGGCATGGTGAATCATTGACACGATCAATCAGAAGAAATACCATTCCGTTGCAGAGATCAAGTAAATGTCCGAGGGGGGATTGGGTGAGAACACAGTCCGGAGAAAGATAGAAAGCGTGTCCTTTGAATGGGGAAGAAGCGAGTGGAGTGCAAAAGGAGCGTGGGACTGATCAGAGGTCGAGGGATAGCGAGAACGAGAAACGGACGGTCCGAATAGAGAGGCCCTCTTGCCCGTCCAGAAGGGGGCGAGATAGGTCTTGCGAGATGAATCAATCGTCCGGACGAAGAATCGGTGGAGAGTTGAGGACTTTAGGCGGCAAGCACCATGGATGCACCCATAAGGAGACCTGCGAAGCTGACAGCTACGCCAATGCTCGATCGACTGGGTGTTTGAGCGCCGCGGGCAGCAGCGCCGGTGTTGGTGGCCGATGGCGCGTTCGTCGAGCGGCTAGTAGTACTGGAAGCGGAGGTCACAGAAGTAGCGAGACTGCTGCTAGTGATTGTGCTCGCTTCGGAAGTGGTAGTAGCGCTGGCTTGACCTGTGCTCGTCGCAGCGGAAGCAGGCGCCGAGGTCGAGGTGCTGCGGACACAGAGCAGGGCAAATGTAAATGAAGTCAGAGAGCGCCGCATTTAGCAAGGCAGATTTGCAAGAAAATAGAATGAACTCACAATCCGGAGAGCGTCGTAGTCAGGGTTCCGAAGGTGTACCCGAGATCACCGCCATTCTGAATGTTGCGGACGCCGTGCTGACCATTGCATTCCTGCTTGTTGAATCTGATCTGATCAGCAGGCTGAGTGCCCGTGCAAAGGTCGTAGCAAGAGATGAGACCCTGCTGGAGACTGCAGATACAGGGCCAGTCCGTCGAGCTGCAAGCTCCACCGGGGAGCGCGGCCTCCTCCTTGTAGACCTGGGCCTCGCAAGGTACGATAACCTGGTCGATGACCTGCTGGGGACACGTTGCACTGGGGTCGAGTTGGGGCTCATCCTGAGCGCGAACGAGAGTGGAGGCGGCGCCGAGAAGGGCCAAAGAGAAGAGCGAGGTGGGGCGCATGTTTGGAGAAATCTGTTTTGCGGAGTGCGCGGCGGAGTCAAGAAAAGAAAGGGGCGGGAGGGAAAGTGTCAAGGAAAGCAGCAGGGTGATGGTGGCAGGAAGCATCTCACTCCCAGCGCAGCTTCCCCGCTCCCAAAGGTGCCAAACTGCCAAGGGTGAGCCAAGCCATTTGGCGCCCGTTCTGATACCATTCATCACTGAACGGTAACTCTAAAAATCCTGCCTCTCGAGTGCGGATATGTAGCCCTTGGGCGTGCTCAAGCTCAGGTAAGAGGTTCAATCCATACTTGCTGAGAGAAGGGGTAGTACAAAAGCTGCGAAGGGAGTACGGCTTCCGAAGCGCATCATCACGGTCGGTCCAAAGCAGGATCATGTGCGAATCGTGCAGCCGAGGGGAACCAACAAGTCCGAGATCGCCTGGTGAGTCTCCCCGCCCGGCTGGGTGCTCTCGATGAACCGCTTCCGCAACGCTACCATGCGCTCCTTGCGCTTCTTGAGCTCTGGTGAATCCCTTGACGCCTCCCGAATCAAAATGCGCTCGAACTCGGCTCGCACGGCTTCGGGTGTGCCGGTGGGGACGGGGATGGTCTCGCCCGATTCGCTTGTCCTTGGTCCCTCACTGAAGTGGTAGGGTCGGTATTGGCTTACAGCACCGCGAGTCTCGTAGAGTTGCCATCCGGGCGCCTCGGGACCGTCAGAGAGAAGAGATGCAATGAAAGGTTGGTCGACGAGGAAAGGCCTGGTTTGGGAACAGAAATCTGGTAAGTGTGCAGAACAAGTCAAGTGGGGATGGGAGAGAGGAACGTACCAAAAGATCATGGGCTTCGCGGCCCCAATAGCCTCGCAAGTGCTGTTCCATCCGCCATGTGTGATGAAAGCTCCGACGGCCTTGTGCTGTAGAACCGCTTCTTGCGGCACCCAAGGAGCCGTTGCACAGATGCCCGCCTTCCGAGCCTTCTCGAACCGTTCTTCAAGGCCAGGATTCATAATTGGGGCCACACTAGCGCTTGACATGACAAAGGGCCGCTTGTTCTCGATCATGACATCGAGGAAGACATCGGCTTGCCAAGGTGCCGTGAAGGGAGCAAAGGTCGTGCCCCAGCTGAGATAGAGGACCGACTGAGCTCCATGCTTTTCCAGAGCATCGTCGAGGAAGCTGAGAAGTTTCTTCGCGGGAGGGCTGAGCGTCTCAACTTGCTTGGAGGAGAAGGTAGCTTCGTCGCCTCGCGCCGAGACGCGAAGATTGACGCCATAAGTTGGCGTTTTGAGAGTGTCGTCGAAGTATGACTGCACAATCTTGCGCGCCTCCGGCTCCAGCCACTCGCCGGAGCAGATAAGGTGGCCGTCGACCTTTTTGAAAACGTTGGTATTGATGGCGCGAGTGAAGCTGAGAAAGAAAAGTATAAGCCTCGCGCTCTTCCAAGAGAAACACGATCGTCTTCATGAAGGGCATGAGACTTACTCTCCAGATCCAGGCATGGCTGGCAAACGCGAGCAAATGTGTTCGTATTGGTGCATAGGTCGCAAGTCGCCCGTATGTGCGAGCTCGTCTGAGGTCGAACCCCAAATCTGTAACGGTAGCGTGATACTGCTGGCGATCAGATGAGGATTCCGTTTCTATAACTCTGCAGATAAGTACCTGTTCATTAGCTTGATTGAGTTCCTTGATGTCTGAAATGGTGTCGAGTGACTTGCGAAAAGCTGGGCCGAGTCCGCCACTCCCGTCAGGTCCTGCACAATAGCAAGAACAAGAACCCAGTGATTAGTCTTCTGCTCCGTTCCAGATCTAGCTTGCGACAAGTGCGCTCTCTCACCGAAATGATACACAAAGTAGTTGTAGCAAGAAGACCACCAGAACATGATCGGCACGTCGTTGATACCCTTGATGTGCTTCCGGTCGAACTCGGTACAGACGTCGACGATGAGCATCGAAGGGCGCGGAAGCTGTTGAGGATCCTTATGAAGCTGTTCCCAGCGCGCTACAAAGGCGGCCGATGCCTCTTGGAACGGCCTCATCAGGCTGGCTTCGAGCTCAGGTGGACACACATAGTCCTTGGGCGGAATGACTACGACGAGGTGGAGTCTTGCATGCACGTCCTTCGCCAGATCTGCGTCTGCTGTCTCCTGCGTGAGCATGAAGTCGATCGTGTCCTTTGCCCTGTCCATGAAGGCTTCCGGAAAGAGGAGCGACAAGGCGAGGTTGGGGGACTTCATGCAGAGCGTGATGGCGCAGTGGATGGCCGAGCGTGCATGCCCCCATGCGGCGCCTCCGAAAAACACAATGTGCTTGAGATCCTTGGTGTCGACAGACATTCTGGGCAAGTTCTAGAAACTGGAAAACGAGTAGGGTATGTGAGGAGAGCAGATAGAGGCAAAGAGAGGAATGAGTGAGGACAAGGCTTTTGGTGTGTGTGGAAGGAGGAACTAGGAAGGTCAGCGAAAAGATCAGCAGGCCATGCCACTTAAGTATTTCCTTGAGCGTAGAGCAGAGGCCATCACGCAGTCATCGTTACCTCTTGTGAGCGGTAGACCGGAGCAGACCTGCTGGAGAGGCAGCAGGTGCTGAATTGGAGCATGGAGCGACGAGTCTAGCAAGTACTTAGCAGCCCCGGATGTATCAACTGCGCCCATCCCGTGATGGTGGTACAGTCAGCGCTAACTAGCGCATATGTTAGTCGGGGCTGAATACGAAGATCTGCCTTCTGCCCGCCTGATCCTCCTCCTGCGATCCTGGAGAGTGGTGGCCTGGTGCCCGGCGTCGATGATGGTACAGTATACGAGCAGGGCGGCCAGTAGTGACCAGCGACCAGCAGTGCAGTGGTCCTTCGTCGTTCGGGTCAAGCGTCCAGCGTCAAAGGTTCCGCTGCTGGTCATCCCACCTACATACTGGGACCAAGAGCGTGCTCTCCTTCGACGACGTCGGGACCAGATGACGCGCTACATTGAGCGCAGTCAGTCGTCGCGGAGTGCTTCCTGACTCGAAGATAGGCCCTTCCAAAGATCGTGTACATGGAGGTTCGCATCTACTTCACTTTTCGATTGAAGGAGCGTAATGTACAGAAATGGGAAAGGGGTCGCCATTCGCAACGAACAAAAACTTGGCGGCCAACATGTCTCCTCTCGTCGCCGCCTAGCACAGAAATCACCTTTTACGCCTGATCATCGTCCTCCTCCTCGCTGTCCTCCGACGAGCTCGTTTCGAGGCGCCTACGATCAATCGCCCATTCCCAGTCCTCCTCCTCATCATCATCATTGTCATCCTCATCTTCAGCAGCATTAACACCCACCTGACGTTGACCCTGACCTGTTCCCCCGCCTCGCTCCTCATGACCACCGCCCTGATTGTTGTTGTCATTCGCCTCTCGCGCTTGAGTGTGACCGTTGCCCGTCGAACGCGAACGACCCTCATCGTGACCAGCTTGTGCACCTGCCGTGTGATGGTGCGAAGTTGTCGATGGACCCGCTTGCGCCTGAGCGTGTCCATGGCTTTCACCCTCACCCTGAGCTTGAGACTCAGCCAACAGCGCCTTGCGAGCACGCATATAGCATCGCTGGCAGAGCCACGGCCGATCTCCATCCCCTCCGCGCGATTCTACGCTCCCGTTATCGCCGTCGTCCGAATCTTGATCTGTGTGCACGATGGGCGTTCGCTTCCACGAGCTTGTCGAGCGTGTTCCACAGGAAGAGCACTTGCGCGCGTAGTTAGCAGTGTGATGGAGCTCGGATGAACGTACCTGGCGCGATTGACTAGCAGCGCCAGCGTTGAGGCTCTGTCCCGAGCTGGAAGGTTGGGTGATCGTGGCAGCAGGTCGGGGGCTGGATGAGCGCAGTCGCATGTGGAAACGCGGATTCATCGTTCCAGATGAGCCGGAAGCCGAATTCGAAGTACTCGCCCGGGCATTATCGGGGGAATTAACGCCAGGACCCTGCTCTCCCCGTCCATCCTCAGTCCTCCGCTTCTTTTGCTGTGGCTGACCGTCCGCCTGCCGATCGATTCCATTCCCAGTGCTCCCAGCAGCGCCTTCCTCCTGCGAAGGCCCACCTTCTCCATCAGAACGGCCTTGAGGAGTCTCCCGACGGACGGGGATTTCGACCGAGACGTCCGTGCGCTGTGGAGGTCGATTATCGAACTGCAGGTTGTTGCTGCGCGTCGGACCGGGCCTGATTTGTACCATCTCGCCTCGGATCGATGTTGCTGCGCTCCCAGTGATGAGTGAGGAAGAGGATTCGCCAGATCGGCCAGCTGCTGGCCCTACGCTTGTCGTCGTAGACGTAGCTACCATGGTCGCGCTTGTATGGACCTCACTACCGGCGCGAGAGGGTGTCCAGAAAAGCGGCCTCAGCGGAGGGCGCAGCGAGGAGCCTGCTGCGTGGGCGCTCGATGATGAGCCAGGCGTAGGACCCGAAGAACCCCGACGAATGATAGAGTTGACTCCTGGCGCCAAGGTGTTGGCTCGAGCATCAGGACGGGCCGAGCCGCTGCGAGAAGAAGAACCAGCAGGCTGTGGGACTTGCAGGATCGCCTGTCGATTGGAGCTGCCTTCGGCGTTGCCTTGCTGGTGGCTCGATGTCCCGTGCCCCGAGAAACGATTTGCCAGGGCTGTGAAAAAGGACGAAGGACCGTTACTGCCACCTCGTTCGTTGGATGCGCCATCTTGCTCTGGCGGTGGATGATCTATGCACCATCAAAGACAAAAGCATCTTCAGTATTCAGTGTCGAAGCATGAAAGCACGTTGTGATTGGTGTGACACTCACGTTCAGCTTCGTTCTCCGCAGGTTCTGGTTGCCCTCCGCCCACAGCTGCTTCCGCTGCATCCAGCATCTCGCGCACCTGTGCCCTCAAACGCTCGAATTCCTCCCGCTTCCCATCTACCTCTTCTTCAAGGTCCGCCTTGATCGCCTCTTCTTCTTCCAGCTCGATCTCCCTCTCTCGTGCCGTATTGCGTCGCTCCGTCGCCCTTCGCATCGCCTCCGCTGCAGCTTGCTCAGCTCTGACGGCGTCCTGTTCAGCTTGAGTGGCCGCTCGTCTTCGTGCCTCGACTGTGTTTTCGGAGTTGGCGAGTGATTCTTGGGCGGCGTTGAAGTTGGCCTCTGCTGCCGCTGCGGCTCGGAGGGTGTCGAGGGAGCGGACGAGGAGGGCATTAGCGCCTGCCCAGTCGGGTCGGTCTCTTCGACCACCGGGGGTCGGTGGTGCAGACATCTTGACGATTTTGGTGACCAGAAAGAGTAAGATAGCTTCTGGAGGAAAGAAGGAAAGAAGAAGAGGAGGAGAGAGAAAAGGTCAACTGAGCCAAGCAAGCAAGCGGGGGGGAAGATCCTCAATGCCATCATCCAGATCTCATCACCTTCCGCACTGCGACGGAACACAACGTTCATCTGCCAGTCCTCCTCACACTTCCTTCCTCCGAGACCTCCCGCTTTCCCTCCATGTTCCGCATCCACGAGGATGTCCCAAACGCTGGTAATGCGATAATGAAGCTCGAGGAAGATGAGAAGGACTGACCTTCTTGGGTGTGCGAGGTAAGGGCCGTTTGTTCGCAGTTCCACAGCAGTTCTTCAGCCATCCCTCACCATCACCCCCTCTCGCCACCTTAGCCTCCCGCCTTGAGTCAGTCGCAACGATATACCTCAACCTCCATCGCGCGATACATTTACAAAGACATCATTAAGATGGGCTCTGCATCCTCCAGTACCCCCCTTCCAACCCGCGAAAGCCCAGTCTCAGATGATGCCCTCCGCATCCCAGCCCTGAACAAACTCGCCTCGAAGCGGGTCATCCTAGCGTCCTCCTCGCCTCGTCGGAAACAGATCCTGGCCACGATCGGACTTCATCCGGAGATCGTGCCTTCGACTTTTGAGGAGAATCTGCCCAAGAGCGAGTTTGTGGGTGATGCTTCGTATGAGTATCCGGTTTCGACATCTTCACACAAGGTAAGTTCCCTCACCTTTCTCAAGCATTCAACTCGGAAGTGACTGAATCTCTTTTTACTTGTGCGTTGAACAGGCCCTGGAAGTGTACCAACGTCTTATCAAGAGCGACCCTCACGATCCACCAGACCTCGTCATCGGAGTAGATACCGTCGTCATAGACCCATCCGAGCAGATCCTCGAGAAGCCAATCGACCAGAAGGACAATCTACGGATGTTGCAAGACTTGAACGGGAACAAGTGTTATGTCGTTTCGGGCGTCACCATCGTCTATCCGATCTTGCAAGCACCTGGGTATGAAGTCAAGTTGAGTGTCCAACCCTGGTAGATTTCGATTGACGCCCTTTCGGAACTTGCACAGAGCGCATTTCGTCTGGCTGACCATCCAGTCCCTACTCCCCTCGCAGATCATTGTCGGAGAAGACTACGGTCCACTTCGCAGACAACGAGCTGTCCATGCTCCAGGTCTACGTCGAACATGGCGAGGGGCTCGATCGTGCCGGAGGATTTGCCATTCAGGTAAGTATCTTGACCTTAGATCTCGTTTGGATTTGCCCCACTCACATGACTTTCTGCGCATTGAACAGGGCCACGCCGCTGTCCTGATCCGCCAAATCGAAGGAGACTATAATAACGTCGTCGGCTTCCCTCTTTTCAGCTTCATCAGTTTCCTCAATGAGCTCGTTCAGGACGAAGCACTCGAAATGGAATCCGACGACTGAACGTCAAAGCTCCCGTAATGTCAACAGACAACATCGTACAGATTTCTTCCTGAGCCCGAGCTGTGAGCAACAACGATACCTTCAGAAATGGAAATGCCTTGGTGAATTGGTCAGATTTTACTGCGACACCTTCCGAGAGACCAGCGAAGCCAGATAGAACCCAGCAACACCCATCCCCAACCCAGCCACACCAAGCACAACAGCCATCTCAACCATAAGCATCCTCCACGCCTTCGCCCACCTCGCCCCATCCCGAGGATTCAACTCAATCTCAACCTGTCCTTCACCCCCAGCATTCACCCTCCGTCCAGTAAAAGTCGCCAACTTGCTCCCGTTCAACCAGGTGATCAGTCGACGCATCATGATCCGACCCAGACGTAGACGTTGACGCTCCCATCGTCTGCGTAGAGGGGCGGGGTAGAGGGATGAGGAGCCGAAGAGGATGGGGATGCGAGTCGCGAAGAAGGAAAGGTCGACGGAGACTTGTTGAAGTGGCGAGGTCATGGGTATGCCTAGATACCCTGCAAGCGACGGGCCGAGAAGATGTCTGTCGCAATCGCAAGTACAGTTCAGAAAAGGAGTGATCAGCTATCTTGATTTTCCCACATAGAACACACCAGTGTTCATCCACTCTGCTCACCTTGCGAGGGCCCAGTGCGTCTGTAGGGAAGTGTGGAAAGGCGGCCGATCCGCACACGCCTGAAGAATAGCCAAACTCGCCAACGTATCATGCTCCTGCGCCTCCTCATCAACAACCTCCTCCGACAACTTCGAAATCATAACAGCATGAGCTCCCAACCCAGACGACGCAGCAGCAGCAGCATCCACCATATCCTTCTTCTCCGTCGAAGAAGAAGAAGACTGCTCACGAACCGTCTGGGATATGTTCGGGAACAGATGCCCGACCACGTTGAAGAGGAACCCGTCCGCCTTTCTCGCACTCCCAAAGCACCGCTTGAGCAAGTCGGGCTCGCAGCCCATGTAGAACCCGACATGTCTCCACAGCGACACGAAGTCTTCCCGTTCCTGCGCACTGACGTGGTGGCCCATCCGACCCATGCACCAGAGTGGCGAAGAGGAGAAACTGGCCAGTGTGGCGAGGAGGTCTTCTTGGTTGATCGGTATGCCATTGAGCGCTTGGTCGTACAAGTTGGCATGCGAAGAAGAAGAAGAAGCCTTCTTGCTCGATGATGATGTTCCCTCGCCGTCCTTATCGCCCGCCGCATCGAACATCGTAGCCGAGCTCGCCTGACGCGCTTTGACAGAAGCAAGGATCTTCGCGCGCACATTGGCATGCAACAATCGCACCCGAACCGAACTCTGCCATCCACGTCCACCACCAACTCGATCGAGATAGTCTCGCTGTGCGTCCCCGATCTTGTCCGTCGAGTGCGAATCGGCCGTACTGCCCATATCCTTCCGTCCATGTGGATCAGCTTGAGGATAGCAAGCTCGGACCGCGTCGTCGGCGAGTAAACTTGGAGGGAGCATCGAATCGACGTCTTGCATCACGTCCAGCACGAACTGGGTCGTCTCAAGCAGTCGAGTCCACGTCCGATCGGCTGTATGCTTGTTCTGTTTGGCCGCACGTTGCACAGGTGTGAGTGGAGCTTGGTCAGATTCGGCCTTGGAGCTGGAGGAACGGGCGGAGACGTCGCGATAAGGTACGAGATAACCGGTCTGTCGCAACACGCTCATGATCTTCGGACTGGAGAAGCCGCCTGCGAGCGAGAAGTGAAGGAGCGAAAGTAGGATGGGTCCGACGAACTTGTAGAACATCTGCTGGGCAGCTCGGATCACGCGTGCTTCCTCCTGATACTCTTCTTGCAGTTCTTCAGACGAGAGAGGTTCGTCGGGCTTGCGGCCTTGTTGTTGACGACGAGCATCGCGGGCTTCGTACCATGCTTCACTGATCGCTCCTGCTCCACGAGGAGGACGCTTGCTGACGATGGAGATGAAGTTTGATAGACCATCACGGAGCGAAGTCGAGTCAGAGTTTGTAAGATCGGCTTGCTTTTCGAGTTGGAAGAGATCCACGATAGGATCGGCTGGTGTGTGCGGCTCGAAGGTTGAACTGAGCTGATCTGCCTGACGAAGAGCGAGGAGTGCTTGGTCCGCGGGTTCGTCTGACATTCGTCTCCAGCTGTGAAATGTTCGAAGACCGGGTTGTCAGAGGCGAAGATGAGGTAGAAAGCAATTTCTGACTCGAAATCTCACCTATTCAGCTCATCTGCTGTTATCCAGCTTTTAGGGTCAGCCTCCGCCGCAAAGTCGCAGATCCGAATCCAAGGAACCTCCGAAGGATCTTGTTCGGTCTTCAACCCTTTCCTTGAGTCCTTTTCCGATTTCGATCGACCAAAGACAGCCTTGAAGACACGGGCGACAGGCGAATGGGAGAGATACGAGGGACGCTCGTCGTCCTTCCCAAGGACGGAGATCGGCTCGCACCCGAGCTTGGAGGGATTGCAGTCACTTTCCTCGGAGGATGGAGAAGGGTCGTGGAAAATCCGAACGTAGATGGTGGCGGGGACCTTGACGAGCGCTATGCGACCGGCCTTGGTGCAGGTGGCGATGAGAGCTGTGGTGAGGGAGACGGCGCCGAGGACGACGCTGGCAGAGGGGAGCTGAAATGAGGTGTCTATCATTTGGAGTTCGGAGGAGGGGGTGGGGCTGGAAGGTATCTTGGAGCCTCCTTTCTGGAAGAAAATGTTGACGTTTTATACAGCTGAGGAGTCGCGAAGAAAGGAGAGGGGAGAGAGGACGGAGGGAGAGAGGACGGAGGGAGTACGAAGGTTTGGTAAAACAGGTCAGGCCGAAGACACTCTCATCAACGAACTCACTGTGAAATGGATACTCCTCAGCTTCTACGCTTCTACAGACGGTACAAGATCAGAAGAATAGACGTATGCGATGTTGGACAGCCGTATGGACACCTGATGTCGTGAGGTCGACGATGAGCGATAAGAGAGAGATGTCAGCCCTGTCTAGCCTCAGGCTCGGGCAGAATCAATCAACGCTACTCACCCGTCTGACAACTCAAAGTTCCTGCGTTCCTGCTGAGGTATTGTGCAGCGAAGATCCCGAAGTCGATGTCCGAGGAAGGAGGGATGGCCTGCTGTGGTTGACCCAGCTTGTTGCGAGGAGGAGCGTGAATCAATAGAAAGATACGGTCTGGCCAAAGATCTGAAGCTACGAGGGCCGATGAGAATGCTAGGGAAATTCCAAAGAAGAAGATGGGCCGGATCTCAGCCTTTCACCCAAGGCAGTAGAGGTGGGACTTTAAGGAGAGTGGTGTGGGAGTGAGTTCAGGTCAGCAGGGAAGCGTGTCATGGAGGTGCTTATGTCACACAGCTGTTCAGCGTTCAGGACAAGACACCAACAGAGAATAGAGCCCATTCGATCGTCTCTTTCACACACACTCCCCGAGTCGTGTTGATTCGACCTGTCCTGTGGGCCTGCAAGACGATCAGTGGTACACTTCTGCTGTGTATGTGTGAGACAGGTCCGCAAGCTTGGCGACGGTAGCGAGCCGGGAAACGCTGTTTGGACAGAAACAGCTCGGAGAACACCTTTCAACAGATAGGACCTGGATACTCGGAATGTGTGAGGAAAGAGGGCAGGCAGAGGATCAGACGCACTCTCCACCAAGTCATCGGCAGGAGCATCTTGTCTTCGCTCGCAATCGCATGTGTTTGCTTGTGATCTTCAGCGCAGGCAGTCAGTGCGCTGAACAGGGCGAAGGTCGCTGTTTCGCGCTGTTTCGCGCTGTTTCGCTGTGTCGCTGTTTGGCGAAACAGCAGGATGCACGGCGAATGTTGTCGCACCGATGCAGCGATCACACAAGATACTCTTCAACACAACATCCCCCAAGGACCGGCGCACAAGAATCAGTGATTTTCCCTGCATCAGACAGCGCCCTTTTGAGGTGCTGAAGGTGCTGTGTTGGTGAGGTGACCGTCCCGTGTGTTGCGGTCACAGATGTTTCTCTGAATCCGGAAACAGGCCTGCTGTTTCTGCCTCCCCTTCAACGACCAGCAGCAATATCAAAGAACATCAACATAGCACCGCTTTTAAAGGGAAGCAGAAGCTTCTATAAAATATATGAAGAGAAGAACAGGTCTTCTTGGGTGTTGCATCATCATGGTGAGTGGTGCTGGTGTCATGGACGTGTGACAGACAGGGAGGGAGCGACAAAAGGGCTGTTTTGCTTGCTGTGCAGATGTCGGGGCCTCGGCGTTCCACACCACCTCCAACGTTCCACCTCAGGCCTGTGACGGGGACACCAAGAACCAGCTCTCCGCTTCTGACTGACTACCATTCAATCCGGACATCGCACATTCTCAAAGCCTTGCTGCGATCGAAGTCTTGCCATTACTTGTACCCCTACCTACATCGCCCTCAATCACGCCCCAACAGCGCGAACGAAGGAGACAACTGCCAGCGACATTCAGCATCCTCATCCATACCACAGGACAACTTCAAAGCCTCGTCTTTCCTCCTTCCACTCACGATGACTGGCTCGACCTCAACCGACGACGCCCCAGACGTCATAAACGCCTCCCTCGTCTCCGTAGATCTGGACGACGTCTCCACCGAAAAACTGCGCGAAGCTATTCAAGAGCGGGACGGACACCTCCGACGGATCTCTACCCAGTTGCAAGATCTTCAGACGGCCCATACCGACCTACTCCAGCGATCAGCCGCATGGAAGGACGAGCTTGAGATCGCGAAGACGGCAGTCTCCTCCTCAGGGACGAATGGACAGTCCCCACCCATCGCAGCTCCCCTCCTCCCCTCAGAAGCGGAAGGATCATCATCATCAGCAAATGGTCCAACATCAACAACCGAATCCGCTCTCAGGGAAGAAATCACCCAACTCCGCAGTGCCAATTCCGCACTCGAGGACCAAGTCCGGGACCTCCGAATCCGCTCCGAAGAAAGCAGACGCGCCATCATGCGTCTCCAAAACGAGCAAAGTGACATCCGCGCCAAAGCCAAAGCGGAGAATAGACGCAGTCTGGCTGCTGTAGGACCGGGGGCGTCGTTCTCTACTTGGAATCCGGCTGCGTTGGCTAGTTCGATGGCTGATGCGGATGAGGCGAGGGAGTTGAGGAAGAGTAAGAGGGCTAGTTTGGCTTTTGGGCCGAATGCGGGGGTGGCTAGGACTTCGTATGTTCCCACTACGACGACGTATGCGCATCGGAGGACTGGGAGTGGGAGCTCGACGGGTACGAGCTCTGCCGCTGCTGCTCTTTCCACACCTGGACTCAACATCGACGCCGGTTCCAATCCGGAATCAGAGTCAGAAGCAGACGCGCCGATTGGCTCGAGTCCCTCGCCCCAACCTTCTCCCGCGATCAACCAGAACGGGACCAGTCGTGGCTCGATGCGGATGAGCGGCGGTCTTCGTGGTTTACGACTTTCAGGAATTATCAGTTCGGGAACGGGCGCCAGTCTGTCCGCTCCCAATCTGGACGACGACAAACTTCCAGGAAGCAGAAGATCCAGTTTCACACCTTCGTCGCAAGCTCGGTCGCCTGTTAGTGAGATCTCCGAGACGGCCGCGTCGGAGAATGGGGATGTAGGATTCGGGAGTCGACAGAGGATGTCGTACACGGGTGCACGTCCTGCTGCGCCTCATCGACAGATGAGCTCGGATTCGATTCATTCGAATGGGACAGCCGCGGGGGATGATAATCTGGGTTTACCTGGGACGGCCCGGCCTTTCAGCGTTTCGCCCTCGCCGAGCTTACATAGTAAGATGGGATCGCCCATTCTGGAGGAGCATGACGGTGGGATGCGAATCAAGGATTTGGACGACACTCTCGACGCGGGCAGTTCTCCCCAATCGCGCTTCTCGACTCTCACGGGTCTGCGGAAGGGAAGTAGTAGTGGTGGAACTCGACCGGCGCTCGCCCCGGCTGCGGCGGCCATGGCTGCCCAGGCTGAGCTGCAGTCTGAGGTGGATCGGTTGAAGAGGGAGCTTGTGAAGGCGAAGAATGATTTCGAAGAGGCTGAGGAGGCGCGTTCGGCCAGTGAGGAGTGTTTGAGGGCGCTGAAGGAGTTTATTGCGAAGCATGATGGTGAGGAGGATGGTGCTCGGCGGGCGAGTGATGCGCCCCCACCTCCTGCGAAGGATGGTGGGATGAGTAGAGATACGCCCTCGACGCCGAAGAGGACGAGTACGCTGAGTTCTGGACAGACCGCTGCTCTTAA
This sequence comes from Tilletia walkeri, assembly GCA_009428295.1. Lineage (NCBI taxonomy): Eukaryota > Fungi > Basidiomycota > Exobasidiomycetes > Tilletiales > Tilletiaceae > Tilletia > Tilletia walkeri. The sequence goes on from RDSH01000056.1 coordinate 47,009, forward strand.
GGGACTCAAGTTACCGCCGCTACCCTCGAGTACGGAACCGGATGAGGAGCGTACGCCGGGTGCTACGTCTTCGTTTTTCAGTCCTGGTGGGGGTTGGACCTCTTCTTCTTCCTCGACGGGGGCGGGGGCGGGGACGACGGGGACGGGTGCTCAGGGGTTGTGGAATTCGTCGAATTGGAGTGCGCGGTTTAGTAATTTTCCGCAGTTGATTCGGATGTCGACGGGGGCGAGTGGTACGACGACGGCGTCGACGACGACGGGGGAGGGGCCACTTTCTCCCGCTGCGGTGGTGTCGGCCCCTCCGCCTGCTCCGAGCAAGGCTCCTGCTCCTGCTCGACCCTCCTCGGAACGGGACTCGACTTCTTCCTCTTCCATCTCGGCGACGGCTACGACATCATCGTCATCTGCGGACGGGTCCGGTACCACCTCCGCCCCTACGTCGTCGTCGTCTTAGGTGTCAAAAAACCCAGTGTGTATAAATCTAAAGCATTTGTGTATGAGTACGAACAAATCAAGCGCCAAACCATCTCCGGGAGGGTCATCTTCTTTCATTTCTCTCCATTATCCCTCTCCCTTCCATTCTTTGCCATATTTGTTTCGTTCGCTCGTTTGACGGGGATTTTCAATCAGACCCAAGATGTGCCCTCATGCAATGCTAGTATGCGCGTGTTGAGAATTGTGATATGTGATAGGTTGGTATATGATTTGGTTTTAAAGAGATATGTGTGTGATATGGGGGTTGGGAAGAAACAGAGAAGAAGAGCCTTCCCTTGGGTGGGGTGTGGCTTGGGTCGTGACTGTGTACAGGGAGAATAGTTGAGGAATCCTGGAGAATGTGTCTTGGGGGAGTTGAGCTCCTAGGGGAATCCTGGAGAGTGTATGTATCTGGGAGTTGAGCTCCGAGATGCGAGACATTGTGATCCGGGAGATGGCTTCCAACTTGGGGAAGATTTCAGAGTGGGTTGCGCCGACGTGATGACCGTCGAACAGGGCCCAAGCGTGGTGTGGGTTCGAGGGCGGGTGTAAGGACTGCCTGTCGAATAGGCACCGAATGACGCTTGGTCATCAGCGGTGCGCCAGGGGAACTAGGAGTCGCAGGAGAGGAAGGTGTAGGTGATCGAGCGGAATTACGTCGTGCGAGCTGCTGTACGTCAAGTCCTGCAGCTGCCAATTCTGCGCGGGCTCGTCTCCGTTGGATCGTTTCGCGGTTTGCCTTGATGCCTGCGAGGGAGTATGGGGAGTGATATGTGTTGTCCGTTGAGAATCCGGGTGCGTTTCCTCCCCCTGCTCTCATGGAAGTGGCTCGACTGCTCCTGCTTGCGTTACTCTGTACGCGGGTGAGACCTGACTGGGCGAGTTCGGCGAGACGTGCATGTTGTCCATATCGGCCCCCCATAGCAGTAGCCGAAGCGAAAGTCGCGCATGAGTCACCGCGTGGCAGTCCTACATTTGCAGTAGCGATTTCGGCATCTCCACAAGGGTAGGAGGAGGAGCGTGCTTTCCTGTTGCGGGCGTAGTTGGAGAGACTGAAGGGTGAGTTGAGGAGGGGGATGAAGAAGAGGCTGACGATGTGGGATGCTGAGCGGAGGAGACGTTCGTAGAGTTCTGCGCCTCTGAGGACGGATGCGTCGACCTGCTGGGTGAGTGGTTTGGAGAAGAGGTTGCCCATCGTGGTAAGATGTTGGTTGAATGAAAATTTGAGGGTATTGGCAGGATGTGTTGGTGGGAAGGTCGTTAAGTAAAGTAGAAGAGGCAGTCGTTACGTTGTTCTGGGAAAATGCGAGACTGAGAAGAAGAACGACACCCAGCGTCTGTTGGAATAAATGCTGTGCTGTGCTGGGTGATGCGATGGTTCGATGGGAAGATGTTAAGGCGGTGGACGTCGAACGATTGGTGAGTGGCCGGAGCTCGGAATCGGCTCATCTTCTGCAGACTGCCACCCCCTTTATGTGGGATCGGCGATTCGGCATTCCAATCCCCACGTGGCTCTGACGGTAAGGGTGTCGCGTCGCGTGATCTGTGACGCGTCGCGTGTTTCTAACTCCCAAAATAAACCAGCGAAAACAACAACGAACGCGCTCTGAACAAAATTAATATCAACAAGTCAGTCGGAGCGCGTCTCGAGAAAGATGGCAGAGCGCGTCTCAACACACTTCCATCAGCACAACCACCACCTCCCATACACTCCTACTAGCATTCACCATGGCTCACATCTTACAGCAGCAGCGTCCACAGCGGGAACAGCGCAACATGCTCCGTGAGTCTCTTCATTCACTAGATATGCAATGTCCGCGCTCTTCTGACTCTCTTCTCTCCAAACCAGTCAAAGTCATCTACACGCTCGAATCAAACACAGAACACACCCTCGTCGCACGCCTGCCACAACCCATCACAGTCACAGTCCTCCCACCACCAAGAGTACGAGGCGCACGCGCACGCAGAGAAGCACACGCCGCAGCATTCAACATCTCAGAATCATCCCTCCTGCAACAACAACCTGCGCCAGAACGCTTCGCAGCTATCTCCCTCAAGACATGTCTCGGCGCTATCTGCATGGCAAGGTGAGTCTTCCCTCCCTCTCTTAAAATGCTAAGTCTCTCCCCTTCTCTCACACCCCTCCCGCCCGCGTCTATGCAGCCCCGACCTCGTCATGGACCAGACAAAGGACTACACACTCTACGCAGTCGATGCACTCGAGAATTACATTAATTCCCTCTCTGCAAGTCTGAAGCGGTCCACAAGTGGCACAGCACCCTCAGGCTCAGGCATTCTATCCTCGCCCGTCACCAGCTCAAAACCGAGCTCGCCTCACAAACGATCCGTCCTCGCCGGCAAGGGTTACTTCACCTGGGCACTCGAGGAGCCTGGCGAGGGCCATTCCATCGTAAACGGCCGCATCGTCGGCGGATCCACCTACGACTCTCTCTTTCACACCGCCGATGACGATGACGACGAAGAAGAGGATGACGAGACTCTCGAGATCGTCCTCCGATTGAAAGAGGTAGCACGCGCAAGCAGGGATCAGTACTTCTCCATCTTGGGAGGACTACACCAGCCCGCTCGCCAATCCCCGTCCATGCTCTCTCTATCCTCTCAACCAACACCAGGCCCATCGACCTTGAACCAAATATCAATCTCAAGGACCGTGTCCGATCCTAACTTGATGAGCAACTCCAATCCATCCGTCTCTCTATCAACACCCATCGACATGGGGCCCCCAAGCTATCCAACACCACCTCTCGCATGGCCAATGCAGGAACCTTCCCCAGCCACACATCAATTGAGCGCAGCAAACACACCCGCTCAGGACGCTGCCACGCCCAGTCAGGGCATGTCCACCGAGGCTCAGAGGAATACCACCAACGATACCACTCCCGGCACACAGGAACAGCTTCTCTCTCTCTTACAAATGCTCCAACAACGACAACCGAGCGAGACATCGATGAACAATGACCTATCAAACCTTCCTCAGCAGAGCACATCCTCTAACGAGCTTTCAGATCTACTTCTCCCACCGCCTCCTCTGCCTACTTCATCCGCCTCCTCCTCTTCTTCCAGCGCGACGGACTCGGGGAACGCTAGTTTGGAGCAACAGATGCAATTTGCTGATGTCCTTGGCGGGCTGGCGGACATGATGGGCATCACATTACCACCGGAGCTGTTACCGGAGCGGTCACTCCTTAGTAGCAGCGGGCCAACCACGATGGCGGATCAAGTGGCTGCGTCAAACGCACCGACTCCACAGTCTACCTCTACACCGTCCGTTGTTGTTGTCACTGCTACTACTGTGGCTGAGACTCCGACAGCGATAGATGCACCGGCCCTGACTTCGGCAAAACATACTCCAGCTCAACAACCGTCCCCGCTCCCATCGTTCTCGAACACCGACGAACCATCGGTCCGGCCCTCTCGACAACCTACACCTAGTACAAGTACAGGCACGGGGACGAACAACAGCAGTAGTGTCTTCTCCGCCCAACCTCAGAGCGGACTCGGCGTCGCTTCTTCCGTAGCGCACTTTGGGTCTGCCCCTTCTTCGTCGGCTAAACGGGGCTCGCTGGATGCGATTGCTGAGCAGAGGAGTCGGAAGGTCCGTCGGAGACCTACCGCTGGTGCTGTGAACGGGGGTGAGAGTCCTGCTGCCGGTCCGAGCGGAACTTCATCTACGTCTACATCTGCTGTTGGAGGACTTGGGCCCAGTCTGTTGGCTGCTGCTGGACTCGTGACGGGCGCTCCGCCGACGGGTGCTTCGAGGGCTGGCTCGGTCGATGGTGGGAAGGCTACGTCTGTCGCTTCTGGGAAGTCGGAGAAGAAGGAACGGAAGTTCTCGAGACGGGCGGCGAGGGAGAGGGCGGTTGCTACTGCTGCTGCTAATGTGGCTGAGCGGGAACGTGCGTCGGAAGGACCTGGGTCGAGTCGGGGGCATGCTGCTAGTGAGGCTGGTCCGGTCCCTGTTCATAAGAAGAATGTCGGGAACAAGCTCGGTACTCGGACTCGGAAGAAGGCGGACGTTCGGGCTGGGGCGGCGGCATTATCGTCTTCTCAATTCCCTCCCCTTTCGGCGCCTTCGTCCCGCCGGGGATTGGATGGGGAGACTTCTTCTTCAGCACACCAACACGCTCGTGGTTCGGGGACGACGCCTGCGTCTCGCCAGATTGCGCAGATCACTTTTGCGCAGTCTAGTCCGATCCGGGAATCGAACTCGAGCTCGAGCGAGTCCTCTACGAAAGTCGACTCTTCCTCCTCCTTTTTTGGAGGTGGTACGAACAAGAGCATCAGCACGCTTGCGACACCTCTGGGCGGGACGAACTCGATCTCACGGTTCTCGTTTCCGAAGCATTTGTTGCAGTCGAGTCCGGGGACTGCGTTTGATGCTCTGTTGAGCGAGGGGGATCTGGACTTTGATGGGTTTGCGATTCCGCATGGGCTGTTTGGGTCGCCTAGTATGATACATGATACCCTTGGCGGTGGCGGTGGTGGCAGCTCTCGACATTCCAGAGCAGGCGGAGGCGGTGGTGGGGGAAGCTCAGATCTGCATGGACATGGGGAGAGCAGTAGTATGGGCCGATGTCCTTCTACCCCGCTCCGTCGGAGTCCGCGCAAGAACCCGGCTGGGACACACGCTTCGATGAACCCGTATGCGACGAGTACCGGCAAGGACGGGAACGGTGGTGGTGGTGGGGCGGAGCATGACTTGTTTGGGTCGGATGGGGAGTCTCCCCTGTTTGGCTTTGTGAATATGTCGCCTGCGTCGGGGAGGGGGGCCAGTGTCTCTCGCGGGGGGTTGTTAGGGAGTGGTGGTGGTGGCGGTGGTGGTGGAGGGGATGATGATGGACTGGGAGGGGAGGGGAACGATGATCCGTTCGCGAGTCCGAGTGCGAGGAGGGCTCAGCGGAGGATGCCTTCTTCGCAGCAGAGTAGCAAGGGGACGCCTGCCATGGGCAGCCGGAACGGGAGCGGGAGTGGGAACGGGGGCATCTCGCTCTCTGCTCTGATGGTGTCTCCCAACTTGAACGAGGTTGATTTCGCGGCGCTGTTGAGGACGAATCTGGCTGGAGGTGGGAGTGGGAGTGGGAGTCAGGCTGGGATGGAGCATCATGCTCATGGGTCGATGTTGACGGGTTCGCCTATGAGGCTTCGCTGAGTGCCTCCCTTTCACCTTTTCCTTCCTACGGATACCAACATAATCATACCCCCCTCCGCTCGCGCCTCGACACTCGTCCTTTCTTCCCGGTCGTTCAAACTGTATCATTCATTGGTCCGCAATCCCACTTTTCATTCCTGGACAGGGCTTAGATTCACCTCAACGGTTTGCCGACCTTCACCGGGAGCTTGCCACCCTTTCACTCTGTCGGTCGTTCCAACTGTGTCATTTTGAAAGCAACAGCAGATAGAGGATCGTGATTCCAGGGGGGGGGGGAGAAGCCAGAAAGAGTAAGATACAGCAATTGGAGCAATTGGCTGGAACGGAATGGGAGCTAAGATCGAAGCGGGGAATATATATGGTATGTGGTGTTGTTGAAGGCGGACCGGGCCTGAAGGAAGAGGGGTTGAACGGTTGTCCTCTTGAGCGAAGTGGCGGGGTATGCGCAGCGAGATCTCTGGGTACAGTCGTCGTCCTCAAACGTACAAGATGTCCTGATCGCGACGAAAGGCGTACGGAACTTGATCCTTGCGACTCGACTGATCATCGACCTCACGAGCTGTCTTCGCATAGTGATCGAACTCCATGCGTTCCGAGTCGCTGTAATATACCTCGTACCGATGCCAGGAATACTGGATGATGAACACGAGCATTGAGCCCAATGCTGAGATGCCGAAGATGGTGAAGAAGATCGCAGTGATGATGAAAGGTGGTTGATAATCTTCTGGCGCCTTAGCAGGATGAAGCTTCATCCACGCAAAGCAAGTCAGACCGGCTACAGTGAACAGTCTGTGAGGATCCCGTGTCCAGTTCAAGATCGTTAGCCAAGTTTCCACCGCAAGAGAATCTGCCGCTGCGTTACTCACACTGTAAGATTGTAGCTACACCCAAAAGCCTGTCCTTGATGTGCGAGTGCAGTGATATACTTCGGTCTCATGTACTGCATCGGCAATGCTGTGGTGGACGTGAGTCTGCGGTGGGCGCTTGCTTGAGCCAGAACGCCACAAACTGCGAAGACGATAGCGGACAGCAGTAGCATCGATGTGATGGTGTCAAGGTCAGGCCGAGTGCTCGACGCTGTGAGAACGAAGGCTACTGATTGTGCTGCTACTCCGGCCATGAGGGTGATCTGAACAGAGTCGAAGTTAGAATCAACACATTTCACTGAATCCAGAATCTGCAAATTGGAAGGGGCAAAGACACTCACCAGAACGCCATCTTGTTGAATTCGTTTGAGCTCCTCCTCCTCGTTTCTCTTCTTGGTCTCAGTGATATCATTCTTCGCGAAATCGTTGAGGCTGTTCGTCAGAGCACGCAGCCGGTGGGCAAGTTGTGCAAGGGGATCTTCTTTCTGTTCCGAGCATCGGCACCCATCCCTGATATAGTCGCGAATCCCTTTGACACCTGCGCGGATCTTCTCGAAGTCCTGGTCGTCACTTATGAACGGCATGGTCGCAATCGCGGGCTGGAACTGTGAAAGGCCAACCAAGAAGTCGTACAGGCCGGCGCATATACGTTCTTGCTCATCGTTGACGGTGGTATAAGAGGCATAGCGTTCGTGGACGTGTTGCCTCCGGGCGCAGGATGGTAGAATGCTGTCGTCTTGCACGTACTTCAGCATACCTTCGCCGTGTTTGTCGACTCTCTCCGCATTGAGCATTGCCAGTGTTGTCTGTAGTCCCAATGAGAGGATTTGTCGAATCGTCCCATGGTAGCTCAACATCGGACTCTGGAGTCGCCTAACCTGAAATTGGACCGGGCTCAAGTCAGCACAGCATATCGTTACCGAACTAGGCAGTAGGAAGATACTCACCAGTGCGATGTCGAGGTATTTGAGGCCCACATCTACGTATTGCAGACCTAATGCAGCAATTCCGCTTTGTCCCAGAATCATGATGGAACGGCGAAATTGCCTGAAGCCGTCCCTCAGGTTCTCGATCTCCTGGTGCAGATTTTCTATTTCCGTGTGCGGAAACACGTCGCCTTGATCGCTGGGCTCCGAGGGCACATAAGCACCGCCGAGATCTTTACAGGGAGCGTCGGACATGATGACCATTGATGACTGGGAGGTGAAGAACTTGGGAGGGAATCGAAATCGAGATGCCTGGAGGAAGAGTGAGTATAAAACGCTGGATTGTTGCGGATGGAGAAAAGGGGAAGGGATAGCTCTGCTCTATAACGCATAGCCTGATAGCTCTTATCAGCGCTGCAGTCAGTAGCCATAGTAGTCAGGGACGCGTGAACGAGGGTCGAGGCGGGTGAGGCGGTGTGAGGCAACGCGGAGAACGAGCTGCAGCCAAGTACGTACTGCCTGGGGCCTATAGATAGACGCGCAGTAGTAATAATCCTGTGCATCTGCAATCTGCAGACGCTTGATGCTTCCTGCAGGCGGGAAAGCTTACTTCTCAAGCAGGTGGCCGGATGAACGACGAGCTTCCTGTCAAGATGTTGTTCAGAGTCCTCCGTGGTGAAGCGCTGAAGGCGCGCCGAGTTGGACTGCGGATCGTCCGCGTGTGGCGTCCCTTGGCCATGCTCATCGATTGAAGCAAATCGACAAGTTACAACTGTCTTTTTGGCGCACTATGGATGTACTCGACTTCATCGTTCATCGCACAGAGATCTCAGGCCGCCTCGTACTGTGGAGTGACGGGCGGAGGGCATACCGAAGCACAACTACTAGACCGCTATGCCGTCTTTGGGCTGTCTCAAATGACCGCTCCTCTTTCCTTCATCTTTCCGCCATGCGTTTCTCATGCTTTGACTCACAGCACCAGGCATGATCGTCTCATGCAATCCCACTCCCCTTCCCTGGACAATGCTTGCATCACTCAGACGTCTCGTTTGGTCGTCTTGAGGATCGGGCTCGAAGATGGGAGCGACAAGGGACGTAACGTTGTGAGCCTGGTACATTGCGAAATTGGGAAGTCTTCAACACGGGGAAAAGAGCGGGGGAGTTCAGATCCTGTACTTTCGCTCCATCTCGGTGTGGAAGTCGAGTTGATCGCGAGCTGCTTCAGCTGTGAGGGGAGTGTGGGAAGATAGAGGAGTCAGCATGCAGTACTGGGCAGGAAAGGGCGGATGGAGGAGGGCGGACAACAACTCACATCGCATGAAGTCGGTAGGGTTCAAAGTCTCGTCCTCGCCGTTCAGGATGTCCATGTGCAGTCCTGTGATGGAGTTAGGGGAGGAGTAGAGGGGGTTCTGAGGGAATGCCCAGCATGTAAAGGAATCGCAAATCAGCATGAACCAGGACAAATGCGCGCGCTGACGACTGGAGAGAAAGAGAGAACGGCACACTCACATGGGAGACAGCCTCGCGCTCCATCATGACCCTCATCGGTGCCCCAATCCCGAACGTATTCCGCATAACAGTCAACTTGAAGTTATCCCTCGTCTCATCCCACATCTCCAACCGGTTCTGCAGTGGGTGTTGCGTCGCACTCGAGTTTTCGTACGCGAGGGAGCGTGGACCACCGTGCCGCATGGAGTCGTGGATGTTGGCGTGGTCAGGGTGGGAGGTGCCTGCCATGGACATCGTAGTTGCTGTCCGTGTCGCAGCCGGCACGAGGGCCAGGGAGGCTTTGAGAACGTTGTCCTTGGATGAGGAGGCCTGTGATATACAAGAAGCCGGGGGTGAGCTTGATATTTGCCATGCGCATTGCGGACACCAGGACATACCATTGTGAGTGAAGAATACGTTCCGTGCTGTGAGAGTATGAATGCTGTTGCTGGTCGTCCGCGAGGTCAAGCTGAGCCAAGTGGGGGAGGCGCTGGCCCGAGCGGTGGGTGGTGATGTGTGTGTGGCCCATTTTTCGGCCGAGAAAAGATCGGGCATGGCAAACCACGTGGAGAGACGCGACACGCTCGGAGAACAACACCAAACAAACAGACACGCGCGCCTGTTCCTTTTCCAACATCGACGCGTTCCTCCTCACGACCTCCAACACATCGTAACAGCTCAGCAATGTCGATGGCCATAGAGGAACAGCGCATCGCGTCCTTCACAACGACTCGTCCAGCATGGCCCCACCCAACATCCTCCGCCAGCACGAGCAGAAGCAAAGCCAGCAGTGCGCGCTCTCATCAATACCCTCTCCCCGAACAGCTAGCCGCCGCGTCCTTCTACTTCAGTCCTTCGCCTGACGCGCCGGACAACTGCACCTCCTTTGTCGATGGGACCAACATCGCAGATTGGATGGCGGGTGACGACCCCGTCGATCGTCTCATCGAAGTCAAACCGAATCACCCATGGATACTCATCATGCGCAGTGCTCGCGAAGCAGAGGAACACGAACCCGAGCAGCAGCAGCAGCAGAAGTCGTTCTCGTCCAGAGGGTCGAAGAAGGCTGCTCCCAAGCGGGGCAAGTCACGGGGCGACAAGACGATGGACGTCACTGTCGACCCTGACTCCCTCGCACAGTTCTCCTGGGAAAATGCCGACCTGGTACCGAATAGCAAGGTCATGACCGATGCGCGGAAAGCTACATTTGGAAAAGAGTGGCCGCATGATGCGAAACGCGGCTGGAGCTGTACCAGTGCGAAAGTGAGCTTTCTACACCGTGACCTGGGCTGCACTCAGCAGTGAGCATTGACATCTATTTTCACCTAGGTCGCGGCCGCTGGCTTCCACTACGACCCGAGCGTGGAGGAGCCGGACAATGCTGCCTGTGCATATTGCAAGAAGGCTCTAGCAGGGTGGGAAAAGGGCGATGATCCTATGTGAGTTGCAAATCGTCGCGCATTATTCATTACTAGACATAGCTGACCCGTGGGTCCTTCGAACAGATACGAACATCAGCGACGCAGACCTGAATGCCCGTTCTTCAATGTCCGACCGCATCGGACAGATGAAGAGGAGGAAGAGGGGACCAAGGTCGTAGAGCCCGAAAGGAGTGTTCGACCGCGCCGCGCTCAGGCCAAGGCAAAGGTAATAGACCAACAGGAAGATGTAGACGTGGACGAGGATGAGGTGGAGGAGGTAGTGGAGGTAGTGGAGAAGAAGAAGAAATCTTCAACTCCGGTCAAGTCAAAGGCTAAGGCTAAAGTCAAGGCTAGAGCTCCATCGCCTGTGGAGATTGACGACGACGACGACGAGGAAGAGGATCGGGACGACGGTCCTTCGCGGATACTGCCCAACAACCACACAGAGCTGCGCAAATCCAATCAACGCGAGGAGGTACCACCCGAAAAGGACGATGAAGAAGCACTCCTCCCTCCACTACCTACCACCAACGACCTCGTCACAGAGGCCGACCTCTCCAAAACGGTAGACCAGTACCTACGCGAAAAGACGAACAAGGCCATCGAGGAGATGCGAGCGCAGGGCGAGGCGAAACTCCAACATCTTCGGAAGAGAGTGTTCTCGGAGCGGAAGGAGATTGAGGCTATCTTGAATGGGAAGCGGAAAGTGGTCCGGCGAGCTGCTGCTGGTGAGGAGGATGTGGATGATGGAGGAGGAAGAGGTGTGGGGAGCAGTCGGGATCGGGACGGGGATGTGTTTGGGGAGATGCCTGGGGTTGAGAGGAAGGCTACGGGCGTGGAGAAGAAGAAGGGGAGTAAAGCGAAGGGGAGACCGAAGTTGCCGGCTTTTGAATCTACGCCTCCTTAGTATGATGGGGACAGGGGGTCGCCCCTTCTTCACCTTTGAACCCCCCTCCTGCGTTTGGACCTTTGCATTTTCTCGTGGAATTGGACCTTCTTCGCGCGCGTGTTCCCTGTTTGCATGCCGATTGAGTTCCAGTCGTCCTCAGCGGCTGGTCTTGAGAATGGATAACACCGATCGATGCGTGTAACTTGGGTATCTCGGGCAACCTGATAGCATGGCGGCTACTAGCAAGGTCCCACAGTTGACGAAGAGGAATGCTGGCAGTGCAACTGTGCAAGGCATGCTCAGGAAGATTCGTAGCATGTGTGCACTTGCTGGACCGGAGGCATATTGGTATCTCTGTCTCTTGCGAGGTTTGAACGGGGGGCTATGTCAAGCATGCAAGATTAGAATAAGGTACGCTGGAATTAATCCATATATCGGTTGCGGACGTCTCGAGATAGATAAAGGAAGGGATTGTGGTGGAGTACAACACTTGGGCGGGGAAGGGTCCATGAGGCATGATGAGCAGCAGGGGGGTGCTGGAATGATGCGCTCAGAAGAAGCCGGGCCTGCAGACAGAGCCGGCGGTGCCGAAGGGAGCGGCTGCAGTTGGCGAAAGGGGGGAGAAAGGTACATCAGCGATTCTGTCCAGGCGGGCCACCACGAGAGAAGAAGAAAAAACTCACTGTACTTGCAGCACACAGTGCGCCTGGGGCAGATGAGACCTGCGGGTCCGGGAAGGACGGGCAAGCACTCGCGTCCGACGAGACCAGTCCTGCTGTTGACGACTCGGGCGCAGCAGAGGTTGATGCAGAAGGGGTCGGCGAAGGTGGCCGAGGCGGAGGCGGCCAAGAAGATGGAGGAGAGGATGATGTTGCGGATCTGTGTGTGTGTGTGTGTGTGTGGGAAGGAAAAGGGTAATGTAAGATGAGTGGATAGCTCTGGGTGCCTTGCAGAGGCTTGGCTTTGTACTCACGTTCATCGTGTATAGGATCTAAGGGGGGTGGGTGAAGGGTATCCGGGCGAGGTGGTAAGGGCGAGGAGATGGATGAGAGAGAGGGATGATGGGGCTAAGAAAGCGAGGAAGAGAGGCGCAACTTCGTCCACTCTTTATAGATTCGTTGAAGCCATCTAGAATTCGGTGGAGCAGCCATCTGAAGGAGAGTAGGTAGGGAGCGATCAGTATGACAGGTGAAATCTAGTGATCGACGGGATCTGCAGATGGAAGTATCAGTAGCCTAGTCAGTAGTCAGATGTCAGAAAAGAAAGAAATGCATGTGAACGTGTGCCCAGAGATGTGGGGGTGTCTAGACGATCCTGACGATCGGAGTATCGGACTACTGGGGCCAGGAAGCTGGGTACCCCCTGACCCGCTGTGATGTGTGATGGAGCGATGGAGGCGTTCTAGGGATGCTGTTGAGAGATCTGAGATTGGATAGCAAGAAGAGTAAAGTGATAAGAAGCTGCGGCCCGCTGGAGGCTGGAGGATGTAGAGTTCAGTAGCCGGCTATACATTACGGGCCGCAAGGTGAGCACATTACTGGCAAGGGAGGTGGTCTGCACTCTGCAGCCTGGACGTCGTTACTCTGTATACCACGGAGTAAGGAAGATGTGGATGGTGGTGAGGGTGCGAAGTTGGAAGCTGGATCAAATGCATGGTATGTGGGCCAGATAAACTATAAATGGATATGGTTAAGTAGAGTGCTGAGTGACGGAACGACAGCGCCGCCCGGAACTGCACTCCGGTCGATGGCTCGCCCGAACGCCCGAACGCTGATGCGCTGATGCCTGATGAGGCTGCCTGAGGAAAGAGGAGCATGCAAAGAGAAGATGGGGGGTCCTTGCTGTGAGGCGTGAGGGGATGGTAGCTCCTCCGCTGCCTGGATGATCCTGGAGAGTGTGCTGTAGTGCAAGGTTCCCATTTCCTGGAGCAGGATCTGGAACCTCTGCAACAACAACTTGCTCTCACTCAGCTTCCAGCATCATGTACTCGAGTACATTAATAAGTGCAACTCTCCGGGCGAGAAAGAAAACGTCCCCGAAAAGCCTCTGAATCGTTCTTCAGGACTCGTTGATGAATCCATCCAGATCTGCCTGTTTCCCCCAGCGTACCGAATGATGATGTCTCTCGTCAGTGCGACGTCCACGATGGAACCTCGATCTACGACTCGTTTTCGACAAGGAAGGACCAACAGAGGAACGTTTTCTTCGGGAACGGTGGCATTGGTGGGTCCAAAAGCTCAGCAATTGGATTGTGGAGCAGTACCGGGTTCTTCGATGTGACCATCGTTGCTGCTGAGGCTCGAGGATGAGGCACTCGTCGCCGTTGGTCGACCCTTCGCCCCGTCCTAGATCATCGCGTAGCCGGAATGTGGTCCAAAGAGCTGCATCTGCTGGACAGCCGGTCGCACGCATCGGTACTGGTCCATCCAAGATCTTCATGGTGAGTTCGATGTCGAGTGCTTGCCTGTGTCTTCTATCTCACTTCGAATTCCTTATTTTTCCCTGTCGTAGAAGAGAACGCGGAAGGACCATGCAAGGACTTGCGGAGGATCATTGGAGAACATGAGCTCTCTGTAACTGTCGATCGCGAGGAGGGAAAAGGCAGAGAGTGCAGGAGGGCATGTACTTCTCTCACTTGCGCAAGCGGCCACTTAGCGGTTGCTCGGGTCGTTCAGCAGAGGTATGTTCAAGCAGCCTCTCACCGTTTTCTCCCTCGATCCCCTCTCGACTTTCTCCCGATTGGCAGCCAGGAATGCGCCTGGACCTTCCTCTTCACCATGACCTTGACAGACCGGCGGTCTCCTCCTGCCCAGGCTGTATGCAAGCAAACGGACATCCGCACTCGTCCACCGCTCATGCCAACACGCGATCCTGCCTTTCTGCCACATCGACGCATTCCTCCAGACACTCGGACGCGTACGACTTTCAACATTCGAACCAACTTCCCAACGCAGCAGCGTGTCGACGTCCGTTGAGCAACAGCACCTCGCGCCATTCACAGCCTTTCGCCGAACATGGCTCCACCAAACATCTCTCGCCAGCACAAGCAAATGCACTGCCAGGCCATCGCCCCGAAAGGCATGCACATGGAATTGCGCGCAGGAATGGATCCAAACATCGATTTCGACTCGTGAAAGGGGCACTAAAGGCATCTGCTCTTCCGAAACTACAGCATGGCCGGGAGCGCCGCGTGATGATCCATGGTGAATCAGAAGTAGATCCGCGAGCATCCAGCACCGACCTTTCCGCCAGGAAGCACTACAATCAAGACCCCGTACGTGTGATCAGCAAGACTATATTCGAAACGCAAGTTCCAAGAACAACAAGGACTCACCGATCTTGCAGCACAGAGGCTGATCAGGGCAACTCGGCTCAGGGAGCAAGGACGGAGCCCCACTGCCCGGTCGGAAGGGAGCACACTGACGTCCGATCAATCCAGTCTTGGTAGTGGTGATCTTCTTGCAGCAGAGGTTGCTGCAGAAATCGTCTGAGATCAGGGCCGAGGCGGAGACGGCCAGGAAGAGGGAGGAGAAGAGGATGTTGCGGATCTGTATGAGCAAAGGGGGATTGTGTTGATCGCGAGGAAAGTGAGTGTCACAATTTCTAGTCTCCTGAGGGAAGAGGGAAGGTGAGTCGAGCTTTTTGCACTCACGTTCATCGTGTCTGGCTTGACTGGTGTGGAGGAGGTTGCAAGAGGGGGCTGAAGCGCTGAAGGGGCACAGAAGACGGAGAGAAAGAGGTGAACCTCCCTGCTATTTATTCGTCTCAAGCCATCTGCATGAAGACAGATGCAATGATGATCGGCAAGGCCGTGTGTACCGGCGGTAGCTGCAGCTGCAGTGGACAAAAAAAGTCAGCCATAAGTTGCTGTGTGACAGTGAACGTGTGCCCGACTGCCCGACACCGCCTGCCTTCTGTCGTTGTGGATCTCCCGACGACGTTCCTGGATGCTTCCCCTGCTTGCTTCTGGGGGGAAAGCAGACTGAGGCGCTCCATGCCAAGACTTCCTATCCCACAGTAGTAGCGCAGGCGTGCAGGAGCGTGAATCGAGATCCACGGAAAGGTCTGGGTGGGAGTGTGGGACAGCGGGACAGTTTGGCACGCGACACTGTAAGCCGCATGGGGAAGCTGGGGAAAAACTACTTCCGCCTGAGCCAGTCAACAGAACAACAACGCGGGCAGGTATGCAGCATGCTGTGGTGTGCAGCGTAGAGCGAGAAGCAGCCCAACATAATCCTTTGCGAGAGGATGCGCGTTTCGAAGGCGTTTTATAGCCTTGCGGCTTATGCTGATCAGGCACCGAGTCAGGGCGGTACATCGTCTTTTGGACTTTGGTCGAGGTCTTCACCTTGAAATGGAACCTTGTTCATGGTCCTCCCAGAGCTGAACAGAAACTATTCGACGCTGCTCAGCTGTCCTCCTTTGAGAGCATGGAAGAGAGAAGTGTTTCGCTGGGAGTACCCGCCCTCGCAAGGCTGGATACAGGCGGCACACGACACCACCAGGGGCACAGAAGTCAAGACAACCCCGTCTTCCGAGGTTCGAATGAAGCGAGTAGGAGGCGGGGGGTAACCATGCTCAGGTCCCTTCAAGTTTTCTTCTTCGCCTTGCTAGGGAAATGTTTGGACATCAGTTCTTGCGCTCGTCGTTTCCGATCGTCCGCTGCTTCGCCCTTTCGCTGACCCTCCGTCTTGGGTGGAGGGGCCGTGCACCCATGCGCAGGCAGAGGTCGGTGGCTGGTGGGAGGGTGTTCAGGCTGGTGTGAGTGAGGGTTACGGGTAGATGGACTTGGGACTTCTTATACAGACTCACTCAGGACAGAAAAGACCTTGACATCGATAACACCTTGGCGCAGTATGAGTGAAGGCCTTCTGCTCGCTCCCACTACCCGCCGAAGAAGACGAACCAGCTTGCTGCGATCCGCCAGGTTTCCCTCCCTTCTGTTCTTCCACATTCAATGTAAACCTTTTGCATCCCGTTACAGGACACGGCGTCCGTACTGTGCTCGAAGCCGCCTTGCGAGCGGCGGGATCGACAAATTCTTCAGGTTGGAATTCGCTCGCTCCTGGAGCAATGCACTGGTGGGCCGGTGGGAGGTAGTGGGTGTCGCAGAAGGGCTCCTTGCAGGCTGGACACTTGACGGGGAGGAAGTCAAGGCGGTTACAGTCTGCAAGGCGGCAGTGTATGCCATACTCCATCGCGCTCAGATTGTGTCCTCTCCAGAAGTGAACCGTGGACGCCGAAGTAATGCTCGCCGTGCTCCTGCACAGGCGTTCCCGACCGTCTACTCCTTGCTCTGGGCTTGCGGTCAAGATGTTGATGTGGTGGCAAGAACAGAGGATGATAGCACTTCGAGATGAGCTCCCTTCAAAATCTCATCTTGACTGTACCTTCCTTCATGCGGCGTCAACGAGATGTCAGATGTCAGATGTCAGGAAGGATTGTGATTTCTTCTTTCATTCTACAGCCTGTACATTGGGTTATCTTCCTAGCCACCTTCCCTTCTGATCGGTCCCGTCGTCCTGCTCGACCAAGACCCACATAACATCGCCCCCGCACGCAATGCCCTCGATTTGATACGGGTTGTCGACGACGCTGGGAGGCAGGGGCACCTCCTTCGGCTCAAAGATGCGCAAGTCTTCCTGTGCAGAGCCTGACTGCGACCCGAGTCCCAGACGTCCAAAGCGTGAGTTGAGACCCCATACAAACAGTCGCTCGTCGCTGGTGATGGCACAGGCGTATTCGAGACCGCTCGCAATCATGCGCACGTTTTGGCCAGCCAGGACTGCGACTTCTTGCAAGACGAATAAGTGAGGCGCACCGCCGACGGCCGCTCTTCCGATCGCTCCGTATCCGACAGCCAGAACTCGGCCAGATTCTGTGGACGAAATTTCCAAGTCAGTATTCCGGAACTTGGGACGGGAAGGAGAAGATCGAAGAAGCCGGAATTTTCAGACGGAAATTGTCGACTTGGCATGCCTCGCCATCCGAAGGGAACAGGCAGTACGAAGACTCCCGCCCAACGCAACAGATGCCGCAGCAATAACCAAGTCGTGAGAAGAATAGGCTTGTGCCGGTTCATGTCGTCCATACGAGCCCCACACAGGAACTCTCGGTTGGCCCCGGCGTGTGCATCATTCAGATTGGTGGAAGGAGGAGGAGGAGGGCGGTGAGAAACGTACCTGTGAGGATGAGGCTGAAGCTTCCGCCAGCGACGATATCCTTGATCTTATCCTCGCCGATCGCTTCGTGTAGTTGCTCTTCGATGCTGACTGGGCTCTCTATTCGGTCGATGGGACGGCTTCCCCATAGGGCTTGGGCATACTCGCTGTTGCCCCACGCTGAGGCCGTCTTGGACCCGGAGTTGAAGGAGAAGGACGTATCGCCACCGGCGGTGATGCTTGTAGGACTTCCCTCTGCATCTATAGAGGTTAAACTTGAAGCAAGTGGTGTATTTAGAGGCAGACCTAGTTGAGCGTCGGTGTTGACTGGGTAGGATGAAAGGTCCGAGTAACGGCGGTGAAGCTTCAAGTCAGTCAAGCGTGATGAGATGATGGAACAGTTTGTGACTACTCACGTCCACAGCCCAGGACTTGACTTTGTCGTTCTCCAGAATGGTCGATCCAGCTCCGAAGCACGAGTGCATGATCAAGGCCGACGGCAACTTTGTCGATCGTATACCGGAGATCTTCCTGCTCGCCCGGTATTTGGGGCAGTTCCACCTGTTTCGGCGTGCTGTATAGTTGCAGCTGGGCTTCTCCGGAAGTGGACGCGCTCTGGCCTGGTACGGAACCAAGGCCGAGCTGACCAAGAGAATGGTTACCCCAGGCGAAAAGCATGTCCGAGGCTTTCTTGGGTCAGGCAGGGATTTCACAGAGTCCTGGATCAGCCCACGTCCATCCATGAATCATGGCTCAAAACGCAGAGTGCTCACAGCCTGATGATGATGATGTTACAGCCCAGCTCGTGTTGAGGCCCGCCCCTAGCTGCTTGATCTGACTGCTCCCGGAGAAGTTGGACAGCGATCGGACCATGCCCCAGGTCGATTCATGACTGCTGAAGCCGAGACCGAGCTCAGAGAAAGTGTTCCTCCCGACCGAGATGATCTTCTCCAGGCCGACGTACTTGAGCGGAGAGTCTTGTTCAGCACGCACTGGACCTTCACCTGGGAGAAGCTTCGGGCGGCCGGGGTCCCTGCTCTGAGAGTCGGTGTCCTCAGCATCGGGCGGCGCAGGGAGCTCGCGTGAGGAGGGAGGCAGAGTCCGATAGGAGAGCAGACTGTGGGATGTCGAGGCAGCCAAGTTGGTGAAAGTAATGCCGTACTCGGCGTCCTGGCCCATTCCGAGGGCAGCCAGCCATGCGCTTGTGGCCGCACGCAGCCGGGGCGAGGTCTCGTCGAGGACAGCGCCGGCCCACAGCAAGCGCTGGACGGATCTCGGACATGAAGAATGCAGCTGGCGGCGGCGGAGAGCTGATACCGCGGCCGTCTTCAGCGCAGTCCGTACAGGCGCGACGTGAAGCATTTCTGTTGAGGGTGATGGTAGTCAGCAATCTGGAAACGCGTCGCGTGGAGGAGCGCGTCTCGGAGCGCGTTCTATGGAGGCGCGTCTCGAGAACAACACCAAACCAACACTTCGACCATCACCATCACCATCATCAGCATCATCGAAGAAACCACCGCAGAGGAGAGCGCTCAAATCTGCTTCAATATGCCTCCAGCAGCTGGCGACGACTTTGATCTGCTCGATGGCGACGACGACTTCTGGAACCTCGCAGAGACACAGCTGCTCTCAAATCCTCCATCTGCAGCACCGCCGACAAGAACAGGGAGCGGGTCAAGACCAAATGCTGCACCGAAATCCACAGGAAAATCGATCGGCAGTGGCAGCGGCAGCAGTGTGCGCCAGAACAGCTTCTATGGTGCCTCAAGCCCAACGAAATCCGGCCAGACCCATCTGCAACTCAATCCGAAGATTGGGACTCTCCGGCCGATGAGCTCTTGGGCAGCAGGACCGTCAAACAACGCTGCTGGGCGCGCCAAAACTTCAGGCTCGCTTGGGACTACAGCAGATGGCGGACCAGCCACCCAAATGTCATCCTCAGGTCCATCCGGTTTTCGACAACGCACTCTCTTTGGCGACGTGATCCCAGATGCGAACGGTGCGGGACCCTCAAGGTCACGGTCCGGCGCCGGCGCTGCGCGTCTCAACCAGTCACAACATGCCGACGCCGAGAACCTCACCGCGCAGATGACCTTCAAAGCGCAGAAAGTCACAAAGCAATGGGACTTCTCTCAGCCGATGCGGAAGGGGAAAAGTGCGAAGAAGAGCAAAGGTGGCAAGGGCAAGCAACGGGCTAAAGAGGAAGAGGAGGATAGGGATCTTTTTGCTGATTGGTCGGATGATGACGAAGTTGGGCCCGAAGACAGCGACGACGATGACGAACCGAGCGCAAAGAACTTGGCTACAGCAGGGTGAGTCTATCCATTCTTTATCCCACTCAGCGTGGACCCGCAGATTGTTCTCATACCGTTCACGCTTTCGACCTCAGGGCGACCGCTCCCATGAAGTTGCGGATTGATGCAGAGGCAGCCAAGACGTGGGTCTACCCTACCAACAAGTCGTTCCGTGACTACCAGTTCAACATCGTTCAAAAGGCATTGTTCAAGTGAGTACGATTATAGGATGTCACATCTCCGTTCGATTTCCACATATTGACGAACATTTGCTTCCAGTAATGTCCTCGTCGCATTACCTACGGGGTTGGGCAAGACCTTCATCGCAGCTGTGGTCATTCTCAACTTCTACCGTTGGTTTCCAGAAGGAAAGAGTAAGTCACTGGCATGTTTGCAATCTTCAGGACGGGACTGACGCCTCCGTCCTCTTACTTTCGGCCTGCACAGTCATCTTTGTGGCGCCGACGAAGCCCTTGGTATCGCAGCAACAGGTAGCCTGTCACGGCATCTGTGGACTGCCTTGGGACCAGGCCATTGAATTGACAGGATCTACTAAGTCCCGAATGAGAGGAGACGAGGTCAGTCACTTCGCGTGATGCACTGAAAATGCTGTATACTGACAACACGCTGCTCTTATTTCATATTCCAGTGGCGTACGAAGAGGATCTTCTACATGACTCCGCAGACGTTTGAGAATGATCTGATGTCCTCTTCGTGCGATCCCAGAGATGTTGTATGCGTTGTTGTTGGTACGTAGCGTTGGCATGCCCTTCAACGTACCATTTCCTGCCACTCACACGCGAAATATAACCTTCTTCTCCAGACGAAGCACATCGAGCGACCGGAAACTACGCATATGGCTGCGTGGTACGGCATATTATGCGCTACAACCGCCATATCCGCATCCTTGCTTTAACTGCAACTCCCGGGAGCAAATCGGAAAGGGTACAAGAGGTCATTGACAGCCTTCACATCGGACACATCGAAATCCGATCGGAAGATGCGCTAGACATTCGTTCCTACGTCCACAAGAAAGTGAGTCGTTTCCTTGCCTTGGGTCTGAATGCGGATTAATTCTGACGAGAGCTTGTTGATCAGGTCGAGAACAGGGTTGTAGTGCCCGCAGGTCCGGTGGTTGGCCCAATTCTGGAAGCATTCGGAACGATGATGCGGGTAAGTAATCCATACATTGTCACTTCAAAGCGGCACCTTTTGACTCACTTGAAGGTCCTTCCACCGACAGGCTTATCTCGATACCGCGATCGGCGCGGGGGTGCTGCGCAGTGGAACAGATCCAAAAACACTGCACTCCTTCTTCTGCCGCTCTCTGATGAATGACAAGGGAAAGAAGGCCGAGTTCAATGCCAAACCCTTCCTGCGCGCCTGCCTCTCGGAGCTCGCAACCATGGCGGACTGCATGCAAGTCCTGATCGTCTACTCGGTGGAAATGTTCCGTAACAAGTTCTACGATGTGGCGTCCAAGGCGAAGAATGCACAAGGTCCGAAGCGAAAGCTGTACAGCATGGAAAACCAGAATTACAAGACGATCATGAGAATCCTCGAAGACGCCAAGGACCCGAAGACGAACCAAGTTGTTCATCCAAAAATGCAGGCTCTGCTCGACACTGTCCAACAACACTTCGTCGATCATGATGTGGAGTCGGAGAAGGCGGAGATTGCGCATTGGACGGAGGGAAGTGGGCTCCGAGGCCAGCCGGCACCAAGGAAGCGGGAGACAAAGGCGATGGTGTTCTGTCACTTCCGCGAGAGCGTTGCGGAGCTGGTCACATATTTGAATGCCAACGGGTTGAAGGCTGTCTCTTTCGTCGGTCAGGCGTCCTCCAAGGGAAGTCGGGGATGCACTCAGAAGCAACAAGAGCAAGTGAGTAGTTTCGGCATGGAAAAGGCAGGCGCAGATGGTGGTAGCTCAACAATTTCTTGTCTCCTTCGACAGATCATTCGAGATTTCAAGGCTGGCAAGACCAATGTCATCGTTGCGACATCGATCGGAGAAGAAGGGCTTGATATCGGAGAAATCGATTTGATCGTGTGCTACGATGCGCAGAAGGATCCTGTTCGAATGGTGAGAGAGTAAAGCCGCACTTATGATTTCAGGAGAGTGCTCACCGACCTTTATCTTCGCAGCTGCAAAGAATTGGACGTACAGGACGACAGCGAGACGGCAAGATCTACGTTCTGCTGTCAGAGGGCAAAGAAGAGAAGAACTGGCAACAGAGCAAGGACTCCTACAAGACCGTCCAGAAGGAGATCAACGCTGGTTATACGTGCGAGCTCTTTGATGATGTGGAACGGCTCGTGCCGAAGGACATCCAGCCTACATGCGTCAAGCAAGACGTCGAGCAGCACGACTTCGACCCTGATCTCATCAATGCTCATTTGCAAATGTCTCAGCGGGGAGGGAAGAAAACCATCAAAAAGGAACGCAAAGATCCGATGCGGAACATCCCTCAAGGCAGCATACTTGGCTTCCTTAAAGCTTCTGAGGTGCGAAATCCTGCCTCGTCTTCGAAGTTGAAGGTTCCTGCCAAGGTTGAAGAAGAAGAAGAGGCGGACGACTTCGCTGACGCCGACGATGATGACGACGAGTTCGACTGGAGCATACTTGACCAGATATCAACTCAAAAGCTGAACGCCAAGCCTAAGAAGGAGCCATCACGAAGCCAGGCATCTGCGGCACGGCCCTCCTTTGGCACGCAGTCCATCTACATACCGAAACCTGTACGAATGTCACCGACCCCGTCTCCGTTCACCGACTTCGACTCGTCTGCTCCGGCTCCGGCTGCACCATTCACCAGCAGCAAGATCCAAATACCGTCGATGTCGAGCGGGACGTCTGACTCTCGGCGAGGAAAGAGGCGCGCGGAATCGAGCATGTCATCAGTTCAGGATAGCCCCCGATGGGGAGCGCCTCACCCGCTTGTAGCGAAGATGGCAGCGGAGCAAGGTATCGATATTGAGTCGATGAGTGCGTCGACCTCTGGACGTCGAGCTAAAACTCTGCTGGACTATGACGATGATGACGAAGACGAGGAGGAGGTCAAGAATGACGATGAGGAGGATGACGAGGACGACGCGCCGCTTGTGCGACCTCGTCGAGTGCCAGGTAGACGGCCTGCACAACCTCTCTTCCAACCTTCATCCTCCTCGCCAGCGCCAACACCAGGACCAACTCCTGATGATCGCATGCTTCCACCCAATGTGCGCCGGGCGACTTCGACTCTGAAGCGGAAAAGGGAGGAAGAGAGTGCACGCACGGCTGAGGCCCGCCGAAGCGCCAAATTACCGAAGAAGCTGATCGGTAACTCGCCCAACTCGAAGGGTCTGTTTGCGTATGAGGCTGAGCGGTCCACGGACGAGGAGATACATGGCGAAAAGGATGAAGATGACGAAGGGCTCAACACAGACGAGGCTGACAGCAGCGACCGCGAGCATGTGGGCGAGTTTGATCCTACGCAACATCCGGATCAGAAGTACGACCAGCGGTCAATCTATGCGCAGTCTTTGATGTGAGTAGCCTTGCCACCCGTCCTGAACTATTCGTAGCGCTTCACTGACTCAGACGTGCTCTCTGCAGGACTCAAAATTCGCTGACGCCCTTCAAGCGACCTGGTCGATCGTTCGGGGTGGGCGGCTTCTTTGGTGAAGGCGGAATTGGGCATGCCGGATTTGATGCGAAGGGCAATCCTTACAACCCTTCGAGGGGAGCTGCGGCGCCGATGGACGGTTCTGACGACAGGTACACGGAGGATAGCTTTGTGGTTGGGGACGACCAGGAGATCGAATATGCGACGGACGACGATTGAGCATGCCTGCCTGCCTGCCCTTCTCCGCCTTCTCCGCCTTCCCCTTGAGTCCTGCGGCCGCGCCTCAGACATCTATACAACATGTACACTACACAATCATCCCTCTTCCACCCAAGCAATTGCATGCTGTCCTTTGGGCTTCCCTTTGTCTCGGCCGAGCTCTAACCCCACACGCGCATCTTGCTTTTCTCTCTCACCTTTTTGGGAAGCTCAACCCACGCACGAGCGTCATCCTGCTTGTCCCCACAAAAAGACCTCAGCACCTTCGCAACCGCACGACACTCATTCGCTCACTCTCGACGGACGAACAGAAAGTGAGATGGCGAGTCCGACTTCGTATGTGATCACGCCCACTGAGGTGCAAGCGCTGAAGGAGCGCCTGGCCTCGCTGGGCATCGTCAGCCTCCCAGCACAGAGTCAAGGCCAGAATCGACGTGGTGGTCCAGCGCACCAACGCAACCGCTCCCGCTCCGGCTCAGAGGGCGGCTTCTCCCAACCTGTCAGTGGAGTCCAATCCAGCGCACCTTCAAGACCGGCGAGTCCCTCGGCTCTGTTCCCGCCTAGTCGGACAGCCAGCTTCTTGAGCGACGATGATATGCTCCCGCTTACCTCACGGCATGCACTTCGAGCTGGCGCTATGGGACTCACAGCCGGGTGGGCGATGGATGCGCTTCTGCCTCTTATCCTTCGCAAGAAATCGTGAGTGTCATTCTCAGTTTCCGCAGTCTGGACCTCCCTCTCTGACCCGCTATCTGTTCTGAGTACAGTGCGACCGCAGCTCTCAAGGGCATCTTCTCGCGCGTGCCAGTCCGGACCGCGTTCTCTATGTGGCTCTACGTCTTCCTCTACCGCACCTTGCTCCAGTTCATGCACCGCATCCGTGCCCAGCTGATCGCCCGCGCAGCACGATCGGCCTCTCAGGTGACCGCCGTCGCAGCCCGCAACGCGAATATCTCTGAAGTCAAGCCATACTCGCTCCGCGGCTTCGATGAGATGGAGGAGAGCCAACCGGGAGGGTCGACTGCCAACAAAGCCGTTGAAGCTGAGGAAGAGCTCGCAGCAGAGCACTCCGTTCGGACCCGTCTCTATCTTCGGTTCTGGCGGATGTTGCGCTCGCCCATGTTGCCTCCTTTCCTTGCCGCCCTTTCCGCTTCCATCCCCGCTCTGCCCTTCTTGCCTTCCGATCCGATCCCTCGGCGATCTCTTGCGGTCTGGGTCTTCACACAGGGCATCCGATGGGCTTTCCTTGAGGCACGGAGGAGCGATGCTCAGGCGGTCAAGTGGGTCCCTACCTGGATTGGCGGTGCGCTGTGGTACGCAATTGGAAACGCACAGCTCCTATATGCGTTCCTTTTCCACTCCGATTGTTTCCCTACATCATGTGAGTATTCGAAGTAAGAGGCAGAAAGCAAATTCTGGCCCCCCTTTGAAACTGACACCGTACTTCAAATGCTTTGCCCAAACCCATACAGATGGAAAATTCATCCTTTCGCGATCCAGCGGGTATGCCCCTCCACGACCTCAACACCTTCCCTCGTCCATCGCCTGGCCATCGCAACGTGTCATCGTCGACCACATCGGCCAACTCAGCACACCAACAAGAACTTCATCTGCCTTCCCAGCCTTCTCCTCCCCGCTCCTCTCCGCTCTCAAACCGTCTCCATACCCAACGACCGACTTCAGCCAGATCAACCCCGTGCTCGACTATGGACCGGCTCACCCTGCTCATACTTCGCTCGTCTGTGCGATCATGCACCCGGCCGAACCGAGCTGCAAGCGTAACGCGACCGAGTTTTGGAAACGCGAGTGGTGGGGTGCTGCGAGGTTCGTGGCTGGCTTCGCGGCGCTGGGAAATGTGTTGGCGTGGAGCAAAGTCGCCAAAGATCCGGAGACGGCTCTCTTCCGGTTCTTGCTGTCGACCATCCAGGGTGCGACTGTGATTACGGGAAGCATCAGTACCGCGTGGTCGTTGATTTGCTTCTTCCAGCATTATCTGGTGCGTGAATAGTCTGTTGGAACTCTTGAACGAGGGCTTACGAATGCTGACTGAATCCTTTTTTCCCGCTGAATCCTGTAGCCTCGATCGTTTATTCCGCGATACCGATACTTCTTGAATGGCCTGATTGCCTCTGTCTGGATCTTGGCGGTCCCAACCCGCCGTCGCTCAGAGCTTGGCAATTGTGAGTGGTGATCAATTTGCGCTTGGACCAGCATCGCTTCGCACATTGGCTCATCCACTCTTTCCTTCTCACGCTTTGTTCAGATGTCGGCCGTCTCAGTATGCAGAGCAGCTGGGAGCTCGCTGTCAAGAAGAAGAAGGTCAAGTCGATCAAGTGAGTAGAGAGCCTTAGCGGTATACAGAACGGGAGTTGAATCTGACCTTAAACCTGTCTCCTTCACCTGTAGGAATGGCGACCTCATTCTGATGGCATTCGGTATCGCGAC
Organism: Tilletia walkeri; assembly: GCA_009428295.1. NCBI lineage: Eukaryota > Fungi > Basidiomycota > Exobasidiomycetes > Tilletiales > Tilletiaceae > Tilletia > Tilletia walkeri. Next base: position 72,967 of record RDSH01000056.1, read on the forward strand.
CCTGACTGCCCTGTTCGAGGAGCGACCTCGTGCGCTGACTGGAGCCGTTCGCACCGCGCTGGCTCGAATCACGGGTCCTCGTCAGGGCGGGATCGGCGTCCCGTCCAGCATGGATCCTGGAATGCTGCAGGCAGCTGCCAGCCAAGCTGCGGAGGGCTCTGGCTCGAAGCAGAAGCGTACGACTCGTGGGATATCGATGACTTCGGTGTGGCCGCGCTGAACTCCCCCCATCCAACTTCTCGAACCTCGTCTAGTAGCCCGTCCCGCCATACACACGCCTTCCTGTTTCGATTTCCGTTTCCGAGGCGGGACGTCGCGCATCGACTCGACATACCCGTACTAAACTGTTTTACTTACCTTCACCCTTTGTAGCGTTTGCTTACAAAGGTCGCCCAATCCCCAACCTGGATCGTGCTTATTATCTACTCGGCCCTCATTCAGACAGCGTCTCTCCGCTTTATGTCAGGAAATGGCATCGTGCTTCTAAACCTTCAACACCGAAGCTCATTCTCGAGCGACCGGCGATGAGAACTACATTTTTCTCTAGCGACAGTGGTTGGCGCCGGAAGCAAGGCAGCCTTGCGAGCACCATCTTGACCGCGGACCATACATAGATTCGAGATTGCTGCTGCACTTGCGCCTTGCGGGGTCCACTCTGCAGACCATGGTTTCACTTCCTCGGGCCGAAGCTTGGGCTGGAGATGGGGATTATCCGAGAGTCTCTCATCTCATCTCGTCGTGAGAGGCCGTGCGCGGGACTTCTACCTCATCTGCAGCAGGGTTGAGGCGTTGAGGCTTGAGGGAGAGAAGATGACGGTCGTATTGCGCCGCCTGCTTGTACCCCGCGTCGTATCCGTAGTCGCCGCACCTATTCGCCTAAGATGCTTTGCCAGTGTAAGCCAGCAGAGCGAGAAGGAGAAGACGAGCATCACCGCCGATGACATTCGCGCTCTCAAGTCGACGCTGCACCCGAGTCTGCATGCGCGCGAGTGGTACACAGTCTTGACGGCAGCCACCTCGGCCGCACGGATCGGAGCGCAGGCCGTCCCGCTCATCTGGGAAGTGGCGAAGGAGGATATTGGTGGTGCGGATTCTGTTGGCGAGAAGGCCGATGAGGAGGCAGTCCAGCTTCAGCGAAGGATTAAGGAAGCGTTGTTGAAGGCGAGTTGCGTACGCTATGCTGATGTTGGAACATGTAACGGCTGACCTCCCTCTTTCCCATACTCGCAGGGCTCAGTGCTCTTTGGGATCCCCGCCGCTCTCGATCCCCTCTTTGCCCTCTCGCCCCTCCTCCGAGCCGACGCAGCCGCCCACCCTGCGCGATCCGATACCGACTTCTTCCTCCGCCGCGGCCGCGCACACGAAGAGTCTCTGACGGGGCTCGCTCACGATGGCCTACGGACGGTCTACAGGCACAACTTGGACGAGATTCTCGAGAAGAAGTTCGCAAGGGATAATCTCGACATCCAGTTTCTCACGATGGAGATCAATTACGGCTGGAATTTGACTGAGTATTCTATTCTGGATGTGAGTTTCTCTTTCGTCCTCTGAGGCCACGATTCTTGGATTGAAGCTGACTTCTCAGTCGTATCCTCATACAGTTCCCTTCTACCGAACTCGTCACTATCGCCGCCCTCATCCCCATCCCAGCCGTGCCCGCAGAGACGATGTGGCACCTCCGCGGCTGTCGAAGAGCAGGCTGGTCCGACGACGTGATCGAGTCCGTCCGACAGACCGCCTTTGTACTCGTCGATCTCTGCAGGGAGCGTAAGATCGGCATGTACGGCTGGGACGCTTCTCGTGTACCTTCGCTCAAGGATGTCAAGGAGGACTCAAATGAATAAATCGGACGGTTATCTATGGAACGTTATCCTTCTTGCGTAGCATCACGCCTCACTCGCAACGATTTCGCATGCGGACGTCGACAGCATCTCCTCTCTTCTTCTGGCACGAGCCACTTCGGGCTGTTTCCAGCTTTACTTGTAGCTACTTTTTCTTCACCACGACCACCACAATCTCACTGTTGCGACGACTCTGTGCCTGGAAAACGAAGTAGTGCTGGAGCACCGGGTAGCTGACTGTATCATATATCTACAAAGGCGCAAACAAATGTGACAAAAGAAGCAGTAAGGACACAAAAGGACAAGGCGCCTAGAGAAATGATGAATAACGAATAGTATGGAGCTCCCGAGAAATCAGCGCATGGGGGATATGTGCGAGCAAGAGTTGTCCCCATCCCCGATAGTGATGAAGTGAAGACCGGTCGGCAGCAGTGGTGAAGAAATTGTGTCGATTGACCAGATGAAAGGCGATGGTACCCCCCCCCCCTATGACCGGTCTTAAGGTATGCTCCTGAGAAATCCGAAGCGCAAGGAAAAAGCTGGGTGCTTTCTTCACTTCCCATGCTTCTTCAAGAAATCCTTATGGAACGTCCCGAACCGATCCAGGAACGCATCCGTCTCCTTCGCCAGCGTCGTAGTCCGGAAGAAGCACAGCGTGTCCTCTCCGTCACGCTCAGGCTTACGCCCAAAGCCAGATCCGGGAACGACGCAGATCCCTGTCGCATCGAGCATCTCCAGGCAGTAGTACTCGTCGATCTTCTTGCCCTTCTCCTCCGCCTTGTCCGCCGCTCCCTTGGGCAGCCGAAGTTGAGGAAAGAGGTACAAAGCGCCCTGGGCTTCGTTGCATACGACCCCCGGAAGCTCGTTGAACTTGGCCTGCATCCGCTCCGATCGGTCCTTGAGAGTCGTGTAGATGCCGTCGGTCTCCTCCTTGTAAAGCGCGTAACTTGGCTCTCCCTCGCGTGGTGGACGGACGAGGAGATCGATACCGATCTGACCCTGCACCGACGAGCACAGACTGACCGAGGCGAGCTTGTAGACCTCAGCCTCGACTTCGGGGCTGATGTTGCACAACTCGAAGTAACCACCGCGTCGCCCGCACTCGCCCGAGACACCTTTACTGATACTGTGGAAGCTGACCAGCTCGACGTCCTCGGCGATCGATCTCTCCTTCGCATCACTCGACTTGGAGAAATTCCGGAGGATTTTCTTGAAGCTGTGGAAGGGACGCGTCTGGGGTTGATAGATGTTGACCTGGTAGACCTCGTCTGCGAGTACGACCAATCTCTTCTCGTGTGCCATACGGAGGACGTCCTGGATGTTTTCCTCCGAGAGACAGTTACCAGTGGGGTTTCCCGGGTTGATGACGACCACGGCGCGAACATCGATGTCCTTCGCGCGAGCGTCATCGACGGCCTTGGCCATACCCTTCACGTCGAGTTCCCAGTCGTTCTTCTCGTCCAAGATGTATTCGACCTGATGCGCGTTCCAGAGGGAGAGGGTCGCAGAGTAGAGGGGATATTGTGGGATGGGAATCATGATTCCTGTCGAGGGGCCGCCGACCAGGACTTGCATGAGGAGCGCGACACCACCAGACGCGCCTGAGGTAAGGTAGATGAGCTCCGGGTCGGAAGGGTAGCCATCTCGCTCTAGTGGTCACAAGGCATGACTGTCAGCGCGAACAGATAGGGAGTCAAATATTTGAAAATTCTGGGGTCTTAGACACGTACCCTCGATGAACTCTGCGACATGCCTGCGTACAGTGATCGCGCCTTTGCTGTGCGAGTACGCTCCTACGCTTCCTAGGTCGTCCAGAAGGTGGCGCGCGCGTTCTTGTGCATCTTCCGGGAAGAGCTTGGAACGGATCTCCTTGGGCATGCTTTCATCCTCCAACAGCGCGGGATATTCCGTCAATGCGGCGATCTGTAGAGCGCGGCACATGAGCAATGGGGGAATTAGCAAGATGCGATCGGGCTCGGCATGTAAATGCGAGCTGTGATAATCCGCAACAGATGCTCACCTGCCTCCAGAACGTGAGGGGCTTCTGCGCGAGATTTGGTTGCTGCTGTGGATTACCGATGTTGGCAGTGACGACGCTCTCAAAGCGAAGTTCCTTCTTCTTGCCTTCGTCGCTGCCGGCCAAGATCTCCGCATACTTGTTGGCGCGGTTCGAGATCTCGCCACGGACTGCGTACTCGACATTGAGCACGTTGGGGTTGATGGTTTGGGGAGTGAGGACCTTCTTGTATGAGGACGAGGACGACGAGGACGCAGCGCCTGCGTTTCCGTTTGAGGCTGTCATGCTGATTGATCGTGTGCTGATAAGGCGAGAGGGGAGAGGAGGAGTCAGCGCTGACCGGAGCATTCGGGCAGACCGCATACACGAGCTCATCATCATCGTCGTCGTCGTGGCTACTACTGTCGTGGTGGTGGTGGTGGTCGTGAAGGTCGTCGCCGCCATCACCTTCCATCTCGAGCTCATCGCTGAGTGCAATGATGAGACGATGACCCCCACCTTAAGAAGATGAGGTGGAAATTCGGTCTTCCCCCCCACCACCCACCCAACGACGACTCCAACTCAACAACATCGCAAAGGACAACTCACCTTCTTCGTTCTTCTCTGCCGGTCTGCGGATGTCGAGGACGAGGATAAGGACGAGACGAAAGGAGAGATAAGTGAATCTTGCTGAGCAGACCAACAAGAGAACGAACGAAAGGCAGAGACGTCACTGCGAAAGATTTAGAGAGTGACTCCGATTTCCACTCTCCCGGCTCTTCTCGGTAACGGCCTTTCAGCAATCTCGGCCCCCGCGCCGGGAGAAGACCCGGACCTCGTTCACACACGCAGGAAGATGGATGGAGGAGCTCCATTCTGAAAGATCTATGGTATTATTATTAGTGAGAGCTACATAGTGAAATCAGAGAGCGATCATGCCCGCATCGTGCAGCCGAGTGGGGTCAACAGGTCCTTTATCGCCCGCTGGGATTCATTGTCCGGTCGTGTACTGTCGATGAATCGCTGCCGCAAAGCAATCATCTGCTCCTTCCTCTTCTTGAGCTCCGGTGAACCAGCCGCCGCCTCCCTGATCAGCACCCGCTCGAATTCAGCGCGCAATGCTTCGGGCGTTCCTGTAGGTACGGGGATGACTTCACCGAATCCGCTCTTCCGTGGGCCGTCTTTGAAGAAGTAGGGGGTAAGCCTGGCTACGGTAGGTCCGCGAGTTTCGTAGAGCTGCCAGCCTTTGGGATCAGAGCCTTCGGAGAGGAAGGATGCGATGAAAGGCTGGTCGATGGCAAAGGGCCTGGGAGACAAAAGGCTTGAGTCAATACCTCAAGAAGAACGATGGGCCGGACTGAGAGCAACTTTAACTCACCAGAAGATCATGGGTGTAGCAGCTCCGATTCCTTCGCAAGCACTGTTCCATCCTCCATGCGTGACGAATGCGCCTACAGCCTTGTGCTTGAGCACAGCCTCCTGCGGTACCCAAGCTGCCGTAGCACAAAGACCCGCCTGCCTAGCCTTCTCGAGACGCTCCTCCAGGCCAGGGTTCATGATGGCCATGACCGTAGCTTGGGACATCACGAATGGTCTCTTGTTCTCCAGCATGACTTCGATGAAGACGTCGGCTTGCCATGGTTCTGCGAAGGGAGAAAAGTTCGTGCCCCAGCTGAGGTAGAGGACTGACTCTGCTCCGTGCTTATCGAGCGCGTCGTCGAGAAATGTGAGAATCTCCTTCTCGGGAGGACTGAGTGCTGCGGCGCGTTCGGGGGAATATACCACGTCTGTAGCACCTGCGGAGATGCACAGATTGGCCGTGTAGGTCGGCTTCTTGAGTGTGTCGTCGAAATAGGATCGGACGATCTTGTACGCTTCCGGTTCGAGCCACGAGCCTGAGCAGATGATGTGTCCGTCGACCTTCTTGAGCGCACTGGAGTTGGCGATGCGCATCATACTGTAGGATCGAAGCTGCGTCAATTCATTGTAAACTGGGCACAGTGAGAGGAGAGGGTGTCAGGACTCGACTTACAATCCTACACCAGACAAAGGTGGATTTCCCGCGCACATGTGTTCGTATTGGTGCGTAGGTCGAACGTCTCCCGTCCTTGCGAGCTCATCGGAAGTTGAAACCCAAACCTGTGCGCAACGCAAGATGGAAAGCATGGCTGAGATAGCGATCTAGTGTCACATCAGATCTTTGGACAGGTACGTACCTTCTCTTGGGCCCGCTCGAGCTCCTCAACGTCTGAAATTGACTCGAGGGTCTTCAAGAAATGTGGACCGAGACCGCCACTTCCCTCGGGCCCTACGTGAAATCAACAGAACAGGCAATTTAGCGGTTTCTCTTCATTCATGTTTGGTCCTCTTGTGTTCGAGGTGGAACTCACCAAATTGGTACACAAAGTAGTTCAGATTGGAGGACCACCAGAAAACGATAGGTACGTCGTTGATGGCCTTGATATGTTCGCGCTCATAGTCCGTGAAGAGATCGACGATAAGCATCGAAGGTCGGGGAAGCTCTTGAGGCTCGTTGTGGATCTTTTCCCAGTAGGCGACAAAAGCAGCAGATGCATCCTTGTAACGTTGTCCCGGACCCGTCGCCCCTTCAGCGGGACGTTCGTAATCCGCAGGAGGAGTAAGACCGACCAAGTTGATCCGCGCTTTGACGTCCTTGGCCAACTCCGCGTCTGAGGTTTCCTCTGCAACCATGAGGTCGATGACAGTTGTTGCCCTCGTGAAGAGATTTTCTGGGTAAAGGAGCGAGATGACGAGGTTCGGAGATTGAAGGCAGAGCCTGATGGAATATTGAAGCGCGGGTCTTGCATGACCCCACACGGCGCCGCCGAAGAAGACGACATGTTTTTTGCTGGTATCGCTGGACATCTGTAGAAAACTTGTTCGCTTGAAGCCTGAGCGGGTGCAAAGATGTGAGTCTGGAAGGAGGCAGCAGGTCAAGACAGAGAGCTGAATAGGTGATGAGGGGAGGGATGCAATAGAATCAGCAGTCAGCAAGATCCGGAAGTGGGACTCTTATGTGCATGGACGGACGACGAAGCACTTGCGCCTACACCAGGGACAAGGGTATGTCCTCGATACGAGCATATCCCACGACGAACCTCGGCGCCGAAGAATTTGGAGAGGGCTAGCTGGACAACCACTATATATATAAGCGTCCTTGTTGCCCAGTACATCGAGATCGTCGCTGCCGAAAGCAATTAGCAGAGATTGCACAATCAGGCGGCCTACGGCCTTCGCCTCGCGTTTTGCGGGAAGGTCAACACATGCAGCATGCATACCTCTTCCGGACGACACACAGCTCATAGCTGCCGATCCGAGGACGGCGAGCGCCAGGTAGTATCGCTTCACGACACGGCCGAGACGACGATGATGGTTGTAAATTCGACTTTCAGCGACAATAAAGCTGCTGCTCGCTAAGAAGTGGCCCCCAAGTCTCGAAGGTCCGAAACTCCGAAGGGCCAAAGCTCAAGACACTCGACTTGTCTCGGTACGACCCCAAGGCATATCTACTTGACTAATGTACGTCGTCAAAGCGCGAGGAAGAGAGAATCAGGTAGCGGACTTATCCGGCGGTCAAGTTCTCTTGGGCATACATATCGCTGCTGAAGCCAGCAGGCTCCACGCTCCATTATCGAAATGCCTGTGACGGTTGAAACCGACAAACCACTGCGGTCTGTATGCCAATCTGTTGCTGCGAAACAGAGCTCTGGAGACGGCGTCCCTTCAACGCTTCAACGTTCAGCGTTAATCATCCTTGTCGTGAGGCCCTTGTGCTGGCGATCCTGCTCGATGTCAAACTGGAGGATTGAGGTGAATTACCGTGAAGACCGTCTGCTAGTATATGATAGTTGTAAGGCGAATGAACCGTAGGTATAGTCGCTGACCACTACACCGCTCGAAAGATCGGTGGGAGTTAGGAATCCGTTTCTGGGTGCGTCGTGAGGTCAGAGGGCGATCATGCCCGCATCGTGCAGCCGAGTGGGGTCAACAGGTCCTTCATCGCCTGCTGAGCTTCACTGCCCGGTCGTGTACTGTCGATGAATCGCTGCCGCAAAGCAACCATCTGCTGCTTCCTCTTCTTGAGCTCCGGTGAACCAGCCGCCGCCTCCCTGATTAGCACCCGCTCGAATTCAGCGCGCAATGCCTCGGGCGTTCCTGTAGGTACGGGGATGACTTCACCCATGCCGCTCTTCAGTGGGCCGTCTTTGAAGAAGTAGGGGGTCCGGTCGGGTACGGTGGGTCCACGAGTTTCGTAAAGTTGCCAGCCGCTAGGCTCGGAGCCTTCGGAGAAGAAGGAGGCGACGAATGGCTGGTCGATGGCAAAGGGCCTGAAAGGGAGAAGAAGGCTTGAGTAAAGATGATGAGCCGGTCTCAGAGCAACATTGACTTACCAGAAGATCATGGGTGTGGCAGCTCCAATGGCTTCGCAAGCACTGTTCCATCCTCCATGCGTGACGAATGCGCCCAAAGCCTTGTGTTTCAAGACCGCCTCCTGCGGTACCCAAGCTGCCGTAGCACAAAGACCCGCCTGCCTGGCCTTCTCGAGCCGTTCCTCCAGACCAGGGTTCATGATGGCCATGACCGTAGCTTGGGACATCACGAATGGCCTCTTGTTGTCGATCATGACATCGATAAAGACGTCGGCTTGCCAAGGTGATGTGAAGGGAGCGAAGTTCGTGCCCCAGCTGAGGTAGAGGACTGACTCTGCTCCGTGCTTCTCTAGCGCGTCGTCGAGAAATGTGAGAATCTCCTTCTCAGGAGGACTGAGTGCTGCGGCGCGTTCGGGGGAATATACCACGTCTGTAGCACCTGCGGAGATGCACAGATTGGCCGTGTAGGTCGGCTTCTTGAGTGTGTCGTCGAAATAGGATTGGACGATCTTGTGCGCTTCCGGTTCGAGCCACGAGCCTGAGCAGATGATGTGTCCGTCGACCTTCTGGAGCGCGCTGGAATTGGCGATGCGCATCAAGCTGAATACAATCGAAGTCGCGTCAGTTCTTGTGAATAGGCGCCGGGGGAGGAAGGGGTGTAAGGCTAAACTCACAATCCCATACCGGGCAAAGGTTGTATTCCCGAGCAGATGTGTTCGTATTGGTGCGTAGGTCGAACGTCGCCCGTCCTTGCGAGCTCGTCGGATGTGGAAGCCCAAAGCTGTGCGCAAGGCAAGATGGTAAGCGTCATTGAGACATAAATCTTTTGTCGCTCTTAGATCTTTGAACAAGGACGTACCTCTTCCTGGGTCCGTTCGAGCTCCTTAATGTCTGAAATCGTTTCAAGGGTCTTTAAGAAATGTGGACCGAGACCGCCGCTTCCCTCGGGCCCTGCATGGAATAACAGAACAGGTATTAGTTTCCTCAATCACGGTTGCTCGTCTTGTGTCGGAGGTGGAACTCACCAAAGTGATAAACAAAGTAGTTCAAGTTGCAGGAACACCAGAAAAAGATGGGAACGTCGTTGAGGGACTTGATGTGTTCACGCTCATAGTCCGTAAAGAGATCGACGATAAGCATCGAAGGCCGGGGAAGCTCTTGAGGCTCGTTGTGGATCTTTTCCCAGTAGGCGACAAATGCAACCGATGACTCTTTGCAAGGTCGTACCGGACCCGTCGCTATTTCGGCGGGACACTCGAAGTCCGCAGGAGGAGTGAGACCGACCAAGTTGATCCGCGCTTTGACGTCCTTGGCGAACTCCGCGTCTGAGGTTTCCTCGGCAACCATGAGGTCGATGACAGTTGTTGCCCTCGTGAAGAGGTTTTCTGGGTAAAGGAGCGAGATGACGAGGTTCGGAGATTGAAGGCAGAGCCTGATGGAATACTGGAGCGCGGGTCGAGCATGGCCCCACACGGCGCCGCCGAAGAAGACGATGTGGACGAGGCTGTTGGTCTTGTCGGACATTTCAAGAGAACTTGTTCGCTTGAAGGATGTGCGTTGGGCAGGTGCAAGATGTGGACCTGGAAGGAGGTAAGAGGTCAAGACAAGGAGCTGAACAGGTGATGGGGGGGAAGGATGAGGATGGTGAGCGGAACCCTGCAGTGCGACTCTTATGTACCTACAGCCCTTGCCTTACGCAAGGAACAAGGGCACATACCTGTGCGCCAAAGAAGGAGAGGGCGAGCCGTGAGCCTAGCGCTTAGACCCTGTAGCAACCACTGTATGCGCCACTGTTGCCCTGTTGCAAATTTAACTGAATGTTCGCTGCCGAGAGTGATTGCAGAGATTCAATCACACACATCAACACCCCTCAAGCCTCAAGCCTCAAGCCTCAAGCCCCAAGCGTCGAGCGTTGAGAATTGAGACTCGCAGCGACTCTGGACAGCCTGCGCAGCGGTGTGATGTACGTCTCAGAAGTGTGAGGCTGTGAGGGCTTTCTCCTTGCGTTTCGGGTGGAGGTGTCCTGTACATTCCTTGAGCTTGAGAACCCTGTATGTACATCAAAGAAGACATGCCTGATCTTCCGGACGACGCCCAATGTCACTTACGCCTGACGCCGAGCGCCAAGGGCTGTATCGTACCATGTGAAAGGTGTAGTCGACGATGGTGATGGTGGTTTTTACAGCAAATTGATCGGGAGGGAGTTCTGCGACAAAGCTGCGCCCTGTCTGGCGTCTGACCCGAAGGTGCGAAGGATCGCTTGGACATCATTGAGCGAGAATAAAGAGACACAGCGTTGCCACACTACATACTACACACGCAACCGGCCAAGTTCTCTTGGGCAGGTCAATAGCTAGCCCTCTGGGGCCAATGCCAGCGGGCTCCAGTCTCCACGGGATCATGGATGGCGGTGGTGACAGGTCAAACGCAAGAGGGAAGGGAGAACCTGATGAATTATCCGGAGGGCGTACAAATCCATTGTCCGCCCAGTTCTGTGGAACTCGGTAAAACACCGGAAGGAGGCGGCGGCGCAGCGAATGCGTGCATGTGTGTATGGGAAACGAGGCAGTGTCTATGGTTCTCAATACATAGAACCCATCGCGTTCATCCCTCCTTACTGTCTATGCATACCTCGAGTACGCTCAAGAAATTCATGTACAGCGGCGAGGGTGACGGTATCTCGGAGCGGTGCCGAGAGACTGATGATCGCGAGCAGCTCCATCGATGTTCTTCCATCTCGACCGCGAGTTCCTGCTGTATGAAGGACTGAGTACTGCGGCGCGAGCGTCGCTGGGCGTCAGGCGGGCTCAGCGCTCAGCCTTGAGTTGAGATGCGAACAGTCGAGGTTCCGAGGTCTAAATTGATAGGGAAGAACGATGCCCCTTTCCTCTTATTCCGAGTGGTATCGTCTCGCTCGTTGAGCCCTGTGTCCCATCGCTTTTTGTTTCCTACATCGTGAGCCGCCATCGCACGAATACCTCGGAGAAGCTACCACCATCAGAGAGCACAGCAAGGGCAAATTGACTCGAGACCTTGATGATGTCGAGCCCGAGTATCCGGTAAGATGAATTAACCATGCTAGACGTCTCCGATGAGAACGTCGAGGCATGGCCGATGGCGTGATGGCCCCGGACTGGTCAACGAAGGTGAAGAATGATCCTCTCGAACTGGCTCGTTCTGCCGGACTTAAAGGATCTGGCGGTGACCAGCGGCTGGATGACGCTGTCTTCCAGGACTTCGGGCGCGGTGCGGATCGACATCTATTTTGGGCAGGAGGGAAAGGGGGAAGAAAGACGCGGCTAAGGGAGAGTGATGAAGAAGCTAAAGAGAAAGGGAAGACCGGTTGTCAGCAAGGTGAAGTCTGTGAAAGAGACGGTCAGCTGAGCGCATGTCAGCAAGAGGAGGCTGGGCGTTGTCGGGCTGAGATATTATTTGCCCCTGTCCATTGCCTGACGAGAGCTTTGGAGGATACGTGGCCCCTACCACTCGGTCGCGATGGGGGCGACTTTTGGGGGGTGCCCAATTCGCAGCCCGCGACCATCTCAACGAGCTCTGTGATTATAAATGGGGCGAGTCAGTTTCTGCGCACGTCCCATCGTTCACCAACATCGTTGTTCTGACGCACCATGATGGCATGGTAATTGGCATGGATCTCGTCCAACGAAGGAAGGTTGACTGTGTCACTCCACATTTCCCACGCACGATGACTACTGACAGATCTAAGCGAAGGCCAGAGTTCCAGACTCTGAAGACCACTACTTGCTATCGCCATGTTTGACATCTGTCATGCGCATCCATGCTGCCCACCGCCTTCTTGCATCGTCGCAGCTGGATACTGGAGTGCTACATACTGCCTGGGATTCGAAGAGGTACGCTCCCTCCTTGCTTACTCCTTCGACGACCCTGTGACCATCGAATGTTTTCCGCGTGCGACCTGTTTTTGAAAATGCATTTTTCATGCGCATTCCACTGCAGGAACGGGTGCTGAACTGGAATGAATTGGTGGGGCAGATTTTGAAAAGGAGCTGTAGCTAGACCCGAACCTAAAGCGACATGAATTCTGTGTGATCACGGGCACTTTAGTTTTTAGGATTTGTAATGGAACTTGGAAGGCGTCTTTGTTCCCGATGGAGTGCTTACAAACGAGGTCGGGATGGCGAGTCCGTTTTGTAAGGAAGGTCGCCTTGCTTTCGGCTCTGTCTCTCTTCTCATCTCAGGAGGCGCGGCGCTTTCCTTCTGCGAACTGCTCTGCATGGCAACAAGCCTTTCTCACACTCACTCACTCTCAACGCGTTGCCTCGGTCGACCTCATCCCTGTCCCATCTCATCGTCATCCCCATCCCAAGGCCTTCCTTTGTCCAGTCTTTCTTCAAACTACATACAGCTGCTCACACAGACACGCGCACCTGATGCACCCTTCTCTTTAGCTCTACACGCTTCTCTCCCAATTTCTACTCTACAGGCCCCACCGTACCCCGGCCACGGCGGGGAACAAAACTCCCAGCTTGCTCCAGCCGTCCCTCACACACACGGACTCCAGGGAGTGCTGTCTCTCCTGAGATGACGCTCCCGCGCTCGACACGCTTGGACGAAACAACCGTTCGGGAAGCCTCCACCAGCGCCAGCGCGGGCACAGGATCGACTCGCGGGTCAGACACCTTGACGCCGACATCCTCCTCGTCTTCGGTCGCCGGGGATTCGCGCAATGTGTCTCCAAGCGATTCAGCAGCGACTAAAGTCAAGCGGCGAGGACGGAAAGCGCTGACGGAGCAACTCAAGAGACGCAGTAAGCGCCTTTCCGCGCAGCTGTTAGGTACCGGCAACAATGTGAGCTGGCAACACCTTCCGGTCCCTCCTCGAACAACCTCTGCATCAGCCGGCCTCGGCCTTGGCCTTTCCTACAGCTTGGAGGACGAATGGCGGAGAAATATGGGTCGGGCGTCAGATGCGGAGGATTCAGAGTCAGAGTCGGACGAGTCGGATGAGGATGATGGAGATGATGATGAGCATTACAGCAGTGGTCTGGCGACCGGTCGGTCGTCTGTCACCGGCGATGAATCTGACGTGGGGGACCAGAGCGATTCACAAATACAGGACGGAGATCGAACTGGGGACGAATCCGTCTCTTCCTCCTCCAGACGCACTTCAATCGCGACGAGAAAGCATCGAGCATACACTTCGCCTGTCCACAAACTTGCAGCCGCCTCCGCCTCGACGCTCGACTTTGGCAGCCAACTTGGCTCCACAGAGGGCTCGCGTCGAACAAGTGCAGTATCAACCAGACCCACGGCAAGTCCGAGTGGGACTAGCATATCCAGCAAACGGACGATCCCGCCTACGTCGCCGCTCTTGTTACCTTCTACGCCATCGTCTCCCCGGATGACCACCTCAACTGTCCTGGCAGCTGGTGTTTTCTCAAGCGGGAGCTGTGGTAAAGGAGCTGCTCGTCGGACAGATGGTCAGTCTACCAGTGCTGCCGTACTGGAGGAAGAGGAAGATGATGAGAGGGAGAGCTCGAGCCTAGTCGGGGATGAAGCTGGATCTCAAGCGCATGCAGGCACGGCTTCGGCTGCGACGCCTCGGATGCCATTGACCGTTCTCGGCGCCATCTCCGAGACGGAGCTTGGCGCTTCTCCCCATCAGGGACGGACGACACCTTTCCATCCTTCTTCTTCTTCTTCTACAAGTAGGAGCCGACCCACGAGCAGCTTGCGGAGTGGGTCCGGGTTAGGAAATGGAGCGGAGGATGAGGAGGAGGATGCATTCTTTGACGCGAATGAATCCGGCGCATCGATGTCGCCCATTCAAGCTGGGCGCAATCGAGCCTTGGATGCCTCGCCTGTCTTCCTTCGGACAGGTCGCCTTAGGGGATCCACGAACGGCGACGTAAGGCGGCGCAGCGAATTCCCATCCGAGTGGGTCGAATCGCAGGCTCGAGAGTCCGGTTATATGCTCGGTTCTCAAAGTGTTGAGGGGACGGGGTCGTCAGACTTACTAGGGACAAATCTTTCCTTCTATGGGGACAGCACGTTGTCCTCCAATTCCGGCGGAGAGGACACCTCGTACGATGCCTCGTTCGGAAGCTCGGGCTCCAATGCTGATCGGCCATTAGAACGGGAACGCAGCATGATGTCCATTTCTGGCTCATCGGCTTCGTCGCCGCCTGCCTCTCCAACTCGGAAGGACTGGGAAATCCGTCGAATGGGCCGCGGCGGGAGCGATACGGGCTCGACAGGTGATTTCCGTCCATTATTAGGTGGACGAGCGGGTGATCCGCTCTCGACGGCGACACTGAGACAAGACGCATCGGTACAGGCTAAGGTGGAAGGTATGCCTCCGTCGTCGGACGGGCCCTTGCTTCTGTCCAGCTCGGAGTTGCGTGAATCTTTGCAGCGCTTGGCGGTCGGTGCGGCGGAATCGTCATCCGCGGCTCCTTCCTCGCCCATACGGCCAGTTCGTCTTATTCGGACGAGAACGGGGTCGATCTTGCCTGCTGCTAAGGTGCATCCCCAGGCACCGCCGCCCCTTGCGCCTTTGCAAACACGTAGGTCTACTCAGAGCGTGGCTCCGATCCTGATCGAGTCGCCTGCTACTCCTGAGACATCAGGCCCGTCAATTTTCACCCGTCCGATGGCGATCTCGACAGATCAGCCGTCGCCTGACCTGCAAATGGTTGAGCCTCATGGCTTCAATCTCCGGCCTATTGATCCCGCTGATCAGGACACGATTCGTGGACGACCGCGTGGGGCCAGCATGGGTGCTGTTTCTGGCAGGTATACACCTGCGCGTCCCTCGATCCTCGCGGTCCACAGGAGTGCGCTCACTCCACCTGATCAATCACCTGGGGCCCAACTGCGCGAGATGGAGTTGCTCCTCGACGAGGCGGAGGCGTCTAGGTCTTCCGGAACTCACAGGAGTAGTGAATCTAGTGGCACTGGTGTGGACGGAAGCTCGTCGTCACATCATCGTGGCGATGATGCCGGCTCTCGACTCAGCCACGGACGCGACCAAGCCATGTCCGGAGGCGTCTCCGTCTCGGACCGGACTACGAACACGTCCAATTCGCACTCAGTGACGGATGTTTCGAGCAGCGATACGAGCATTAGTGCTCATGAGGCCGATCTGGAGATGAGTGATGTTCCTGTGGCGGAGATGCCGAATTTTGCCAGGACGTCGAGGAATGGGAAGGAGAAGAGTCTGTCATTCCACCCTTCGGCGAACTCGGGTTCGGCGTCTTCGAGCAGCGGCGACGGGTTGACACCTGATAGTACGGGCGGAAGTGCTTCGAGCCTTGTTTCGAAGAATCGAGCGAGGGCACGCTCGTTGGGCGTTCCTTCGCATACCAACTCTCTTACGCCTACACCTGGTCAAATGCCTGGTGGGGCTGCTTCCGCTGGGCCACCCACGCCGAGCAGTGTTACAACCCGCAGCCGAAGTGGTAGCACGGCAAGTCTGCAACGACAGGCTCAGCTGCCTTTGCGCAGTCCGGCTAGTTTCGTCCTGGCTGTTGTGGGGCATCGCGGGGCTGGTAAATCGACGGTCATCAAGAAGGGTTTGAAGCAGTATGGCTTGTCGAAACCGAACTCTCTGTCGGAGAAAGGTAAGTTTGATCCTGGTGTCGAATGCTGGGACCCAGTCGAGGACAATTCCATGAGACTGATCTGCATCTTCGTACTTGACAGTTACGTCCTACTCAACCAAATGCCTGGTTGATAACTCGGAGCGGACTATCGAAGTCTTGGAGATCGATGCTGCGGTCTTGCTCAATGGGCCGACGAAGCGGTTCTCTTGGCCGAAGTTCTTGCCGAGCATCGATGCTGTCATTCTTTGCTATGATGCGAGTGAGGTCAGCTCTTTTCGGAGCATGTCAGAGCTTCTTGGTGAGTCTCTTCTGTAAAAGGGGGGTGTGCTTCGCCACAGGTTTAGCTTATGCATCATTTGTATCCTCAAACAGAGAACTTCTCTGTACACGGTGTGCGGACGGTCATGCTTGCATGCAAGTCCGAAGTGCAGCCCAAGGCGCTAAACCCGCTCTACGCTAGTGAAATGGCGGCGATGTACAACGTCGGTCTGGCCGAATGCACTTCCCATACGGAGGAAGGCAAGAAGCGAATGCGGAACTGCTTTTCGTACCTGGTCAAAGGCGTTGCCAAGGCGCGAGCGGGCAAGGGAAATCGGTCGAATACTACGCGGCAGGTATCCCAGATGGCTACTAGCGAAGCAGACGCTGCGGGTGTTGACGGATCAAGTGCGGGCCCCTTGGCTCCACAGCTGGGATTGGCGATGAATGCGGCTGAGATCGGACGGATGCGCGGCAATTCGGTCCCGAACGGTCGTTCCAGCGGTCCAATGAGGGTTGGAACTGGATTGATCATTGATACCTGGCGTGATGCGAGTCCTCGCATCGGTCACGCCAACACAGGAGACGATCCATGGTCCGCAGTGGGTTATCCGACTCGGAAGTTGAGCAATGCGACGAACGAGTCGGAACCGATGTCGATGTCCAACTCGGATGATGAAGAGTCTTCTGATCAACGGCATCGGTCGATGATGCTCAATGCCCAGCTTGGGTTGCAGTCTGCTAAGTCGGCGGGCGGCTACGTTTCGGTGGATGAACTTTACGACAAGTTTTTCTTCTCTGCCGTGTCTAACAAGGGTGAGTACAGCGTCTTCACGGTGACTGCGTGTTTGTTGTTCTTTTCTGAAGGGAACATCCACCCATCGCTTCCTCCCCATGCTTTGCAGATCCTGCTTTTGCTACTACTTTCATGATTTTCTACCGCGGCTTTGCGAAGCCTATCGATCTGCTCATGCAAGCGATCACACGTTTTGAAGTCCTTACGGACCAAGAAAAGTCGGACGAGGAGGTCATTCGATTCTCATTGATCAGGTGCGTTCTCTCTACCATAATGAACGTCCGCTACGCCTACAGCTTTTCTGACACCTTTGGTTCGCATACAGAATGGTCACATTCTTACGTGAATGGGTCCAGGATTACCCTGGCGATCTTTCGGGCCCTGAAACATATCCAACCCTCATGAATTTCTTCTACCGCCTACTGGAGCACCGGCACTGTGCCGACGTTGTTAGGGCAGCAGAACCGTCGTTCATGGCGGTAGCAGGAGCACCCGATTTAGATGCGGCCTGGAGTGTCCGATTGGACAGTCACAAGCCCTCATCGGTCGCTGCTGACTATCCGCCACTCAACCTTGGTCCTTCTTCCGGCTCGACCCCACCTCTGCACCCTGCATCATCGATATCAGGAAGCTCGGACAAGAGTTTCAGTGTGGACAGCGCGATGATGCCGTCTGTAGACGTTTCTCTCAGTTCGGATGGCCGTCCGAGGGCTGACAGTGGAAGCGTGATAGCGTCGCCGGCTTCGTTGGCTGAGTCGTACTCGAGCGGAGCGATGGGTAGCGAGAAGGGCCGGCTCACTGCGCACAGCGTCCTGGGACGCGACCGGAGTTCTTCGACTGCGACGTCAATCTCGTTCGATCGGCAACCTTCGTCGACGAGCAGTGACTCCAACACACTGTCGCACTTTGCTACGAGCTCTGCGTCGTCGTTGAGCTCGAAGGTATGGATGAGCCAAGATCCTGGAGCGGCCAAAGCTCGGATTCGCGCTGCGTCGGATGCCCTGTTGGACATTGACGATTCTAGAATCGCACAAGAGCTGACGGTGATGGCCTGGTCGATCTTCATGAACATCAAGCCGCGCGACCTGCTCCGCCATGCTCTCGTTCCTCCCGAACAACGACCAGACGGGCCCTGCATGCAAGAGATTCGACACTTCAACTATATCTCGGCTTGGATTGTGAACATGATCCTGGCGCAGAGCAAGCTGAAGAATCGGAGTCGACTTTTGGAGCGGTTCATGAATGTCGCTGTCCGGATACGGAACGAGAACGACTACGCGACGCTGTACTGCATCATTGGTGCTTTGGAGAGCCAGGCCATCTACCGGCTGGGAAGCACCTGGAACGCGATGTCGGACAAGCCGGTGTTGAAGCAGTATCATAGCTTGACGAAACTGATGAGTCATACCAAGTCGTACTCATCATACCGCCTCGCGCTTCAAAACTCAGAGGGCCGGACAATACCGCATCTGTAAGTGGCCTTGAAGACTACTTTTGATTGCCTTTGACCTTTCTGACACTTATAACCTTCCATAACTTTCAACCACCCACAGCGGAGTGATCTACCAAGACCTGGTCTCGATCTCGGCTGGCAATCCGTCCAAGACGCCGGTGGAAGGCGCCGTGCACTGGCGCAAGTTCCAGTTGATGGACTACGATGTCTCCAATTTCATTACTTGCCAACAGTGCAGTGAATTCGCGGGCCACTCTGATCCGGCGTTGCAGCAGCTTATCATGGGTCTACCTGTGACAGTTGTCGAAGATGAGGTGAGTCCTAGTCGTTACGGGTTGAAGGACAGGGCCGGATAGCGTCGCTGACCGGTATCTATTGCTTTGCCCCTTTCCGCACATCAGTCTCTAATGGATCGCTCTAAACTACTAGAACCAAACGGAACGCGCCGGACGGACGAAGCATGGACGTCGGCGCTGACACGCAAGAGCAGGAGACTGTTCGCCTCCGCCAGTTCGTCCGGGGCCACCTGATCCATGTTCACCGTAACGTCACCCCGCGATGGCCCTTTTTTCTTCTTTTCTTTCTTGTCAGCCGTGGTCCTCTCCTCCTCTTTTTTTTTACGAAGTTCCGGGGCGTGTTCGCTCTGTGCCCGCCCTTCACCTTTTGTGATTTGTCCCTGTTCGAATCTGTCCTGTCCATATATATTCACACACTTATATACCTCTTGCCTTTTTCTCCGGTCTTTCCACCTGGACTCGACTGGTACAGCCCAGCCGCCTTAGATCTATCTTGTCCATACGTGGTGAGCGGTGAGCGTGCCGTGCTTCGTCTCGTTAGCGTGGGCGCAATCTCGGGGCTTCCTCGCCGAACGTTCCCGGTTCGTCCTCTCTTGTTGTTTCCTCTTCTTGACCACCACCACTTGATGATTGATGCTTCATGCTTGTCGCCCAACTCACGATGCTGCTGCCCCCTCTACGCACCTGGCATCCACCTTAATGCCTCCAATCTCCACTGCTAGGTGTTCAAGGACTCAATACTCAATACTCAAGATGCCAGGGAGAGTAGTCGCATCAACTGTGGTTCAAGGGTATATAAGGAACGGCTCGTCCACGTAACATCGTCTGGCTGCTGATCTCTTCTGTTCTTCTCCAGCTCTCACGCAGTGTGCCCCTGCTCAGCTTTCTTCCCTCGTTCCCGTCTTCCAAAACCTGCTTCACACTCAGTCTATACCACCTCCACCATGGCGGCCAAGGTCAACAATCTCGTTCACATCTCCTTCTTCGCTGGAGGCTTTTGGTCACATGCTAAGTCAGCCTTACATTACTCAATCACGTTGTGCAGGCACTCTCCCAACCTCGTTATCTCCCTCTCCCTTTCGGAGGAAATTGCGGGCAAGGCGAAGGCTGCGATCGATCGGATGCTTGAAGAGGAAACGCCTAACGCAAAAGCCGCCATGGACGTGCGCGCCCGCCTCAATCTGGTCCCACTCATCACACCCGACGATTACGAATGCCCTCCCGAACTTGTGAACACTCCCGTGGATTGTTTCGAGGCTGCCTCTGCTGCCTTTTCTGTCTACTGGGACTGTATCCACAGAGAGCCTCAAGACCTTCCAAGGCCGTCTCTGCTCATCGTAGACGTCCTCACCGTCACACGGCCGCCTCCAACGCGTTACAGAAAGCCGACGGCCACATCATCTGCTCCGGCTCGTGGCTCGAACCTAACGCTTGCAATATTTTAAAGTCGTACTACGGCAATACACTGAGGAAGCCGACATACTGCGCCAACCTTCGCGTTTCGATGACCGATGATAGGACGAGCACGGCCTTCCCGCAGAACGGTATCGCCGGCCGCAGTCCTTCGGAAAGCGACATCCTAAGCTTCCTAGACAAAGCGCTGGAGAAAGACGGACCTGACTCGGTTTTCTACCTCAGCTGGGGAACAGTGTTTTGCCCCTCCGCAAACCTCTGGCAAGTCGACGTCTTCCTCGACGTTATGATCGAAAACAATCAACCCTTCATCATGTCTCAAGCGACCATAGCTGCTTTCATGAATCCTGGCCACGAAGAGCGATTGGAGAAGGCTCAAAAGGCAGGGATTTGTGCTACCGCGGCTTGGGTACCTCAGGAGGCAATCCTGAAGCACAAGGCTTTAGGCGCTTTCATTACTCACGGAGGTTGGAACAGCACCAGCGAGGCAATTGCAGCTGCCAAGCCCATGATCTATTGGTGAGTTTTCCTCTCCTCTTACTCGTCCTGTAGATGCTCTTCCGCAGCCTTCCTCTAGGACTGACGCAAAAGTTGAATTAACAGGCCCCTCGACTCCGACCAACCTTTCGTTGCTATGCACTTTGCCGATGGTCCTGAGCCCGCTGCGTGGCAACTCTACGAGACTCGCGGTCCAACTATCTCCGAATTCCGCCCCTACCATTTCAGAGATGGCCCGAAGACAAGTGCGACTGGCGAATCTATTCCAGTACCCACCGGCACGCCTGAAGCATTGCGGATCGAGTTCGAGCGCGTCTTTCTTCGGGAGGCGGCAGCGGGCTCATCTGAGCTCGAGAAGCGGAAGGAGCGCATGGTTACTCTGCGCCAGCAATTCATCGAAAGCAGACAACCGGGCGGTGAAACTCAACGAGCAATCTCGGACCTGCTCACTCCTCTTGGCTGCCAAATCTGGGCGTGAGATACATTCCGTGAGTATCCAAGCGGTGATAGCCCCCAGTTTTTTTGCTCACAGACCTCTTCACTGCGTCGACAGCCGGGGTAGATCTAGATGCCCCCGATAAGCTGGTAACGCACAGTCTGCGGATGCAATTCTGGTGCGCGAACCCACATCAAAGCGCGGCGTTGTCGAGCCTGTGATCCGTCCACGTCCCTCAGGTACATACTTGTGCTGCTGATGAAGGGTGTTCATGGACAGGAAGCGAATTTGTGAGGTGTTACTAGCGGCGTTTCATAGGAAACCTCGAATCGCCGATGTACTGTCATACGGTTGAGTAAAGAGCAAGTGAATGAAATTAGCTACCACCACAGTCTAGCAGCAAATGAGTCCATACATCTTTCCGGACCTCTTCCTACCCTCATCTCACCGTCTTGTAAGCTCCTATGACATTGTGAAAGAGATGAAAGGCGTATGCCGTATAAGTACATAGGCCGCTCGACAATGGTTGCTCCGCTAACCTTCACTCTCATTTCCCATCAGTCCGAGCTTCGAATCCTGTTGACTTCTGTCTTTCACCTCCTCCAATCTCTACACCCTCTCACCCTTCCCTCCCTTCGCACCAGATCTCCGATATGCCCGTCAAAGCCAATGATTTTGTGACAAGGCACATTGTCTTCTTCGGAGGCGCCCTGTGGGGCCACGCTAGGTCTGCCCTACATTACTCCGTCACCCTCTGCGCCAACTCTCCGAACCTGGTCATCTCCCTTCTCCTTCCCCCTGCTTTGATGATTAAGGCGAAGGCTGCAGTCGACCTGACGGTCGCGGAGCAGACGCCAGACAAGGGCTTGGCGAAGGACATCCACGCTCGGCTCAATTTCGTCACCCTCACCCTGCCCGAGGACTACGAATGCCCCGCTGATAGGGCAACAAGTCGCGCAAGAGTGTTCATGGACGCGTCCGTTGCTTTCCAGATCTTCTGGCACAAAATTCACAACGAGCCCCAAGAGCTTCCGCGCCCTTCGATGCTCATCGTTGATTTCTTCACCGAGTATGACAGGCAGGAAATCAAGGCTGTGAACGACGTACCGATCTTGTTCTGGTGGACTTGCAGCCTCAATTACTACGTCTACCATTTTGGTGAGTCTGGTTTGATCGTGTGCTCGTCTCAACTAAGTCAGGAGTCCTGACCTTTTCTGTGCATCATGCAGGACCGGAGGGTAGCGGTGGCCTTGGTCCGGCCTTCTTGAAGACACTTGACACGATCTCAGACCTCAAAGAGCTTGATCAGGCACAGGAACAGGTGCGTGCTTCAGCGTACTTATCTACACTCGAAATATCTCTCACTCAGATAAGGTTCCTCTACAGCTTTGGTTCTCGACCTCGGACGAGCTTGCCAGGACGGGGGATGTTCGACCTCACCATCAATACGAACACATATGTTCGAGTATGACGTCTAGGCCGGATATCGGAACGTGAGTACAAAAATCAGCGCATGAACTTGTATCCTCTTGCCAGGGAGAAATGAAACTGACCCTTCCGCTCCTAACGCAGCTTCATGCGCGTCGGCAACTACAATGCATTCAAGAACGCTGATGGCCACATCCTCTGCTCCGCCTCATGGCTTGAACCTGAAGCCCGGAAGATCGTCAAATCCTACTTCGACAACATTCTCAAAAAGCCGACATACTGTGCCAATCTTCGCATCTCGACGGATGAGAGCGGGGCAATCTTCTCGCCCGAACGGATTACGGCCCACACTCCTCATGAGAAGGAGATCTTTTCATTCCTTGACGAGAAGCTAGAGAAGCATGGAGCGGAGTCGGTTCTCTATCTCAGCTGGGGCACGAACTTTGCCCCCTCCACGGAGCCATGGCAAGCCGACGTCTTCATTGACGTTATGCTGGAGAATAAGCGTCCATTCGTTATGTCTCAAGCCACGGTCAAGGCCTTGAAAAATCCTGGTCTCAAAGAGCGGCTCGACAGAGCGCAGAAGGCCGGTCTCTGTGCCACAGCAGCTTGGATTCCACAGGAGGCGGTCCTGAAGCACAAGGCTGTGGGAGCCTTCATCACGCATGGAGGATGGAACAGTACTTGCGAGGCAATCGGAGCAGCAACACCCATGATCTTCTGGTGAGTTGCAACGCTTTGCCATCTCCCACAATTCTATCTCGTTCCTTCTTTCTCGTGAGACTGACGGAAAAGACTTTGACCTGACCAGGCCATTCGCGATCGACCAGCCTTTCAATTCCTCTCTCCTGTCCGAGTCTTCGGAGCCTAGCAGCTGGCAGCTGTACGAGACCCGCGGACCGACTGTCTCCAAGTTCACCCCGTACAGCTTCAAGGACGGTCCACTGATCAGTGCGCTGGGCGAAATCATCCCGGTTCCTACAGGCACGCCCGAGGCCCTTCGAGCCGAGTTCGAGCGGGTGTTGATTCGGGAAGCGGCGGCTGGATCCGCGGAGCTCAAGAAGCGACGGGAACGTATGCTCGCCCTGCGCCAGCGATTTATCGACAGTAACCGACCGGGTGGAGAATCTCACCAAGCAATGTCGGACTTGCTGAACCCGATCGGCTGCACCATTGCAGACGTAGGTTCTCGTCCAGTCTCCCCAACTTATTCTCTTCCGCGATTGTAGTTGCATTCTCCATAGCATCCTTTAAGCTCCTCGAACTAGAGGGACTCTCTGTACATCTCACATCTGCTCAATAATTTTAAGAAAGCCCAACGCTTCCCCTTCGATCGATTTCCTGTTGAGATCGTCAACGCCTCAGTCAGACAGCTGTTCTCCTGAATCTACAATCGGCGTGTGCCATCGATGTTCACAAAGTTGACGAGTATGTGCATTTACCGTTCCATTCAGAGCACAGAAAGGAAAAAGGATGGAGGCAGAGAAAATGGTTGTTCAACCAGGTCGAGTGTAGGATGGAGATTCCAGAGCGGGGAGGGAGACGTTAAACGATTCCGAATTGAGTGGGATGAGTGTCCAAGTTTGCCGCTCGAGAGACGATGAGAAAGTGTCCGTAGTATATTGAATCATGGGAAATGGGAGAAGGAAGGTAGAAAGGTCCGGGTAAGGGGAGGGGTCGAGGGAGAGAGAGTTCGGGGGCCCTTGTAGGTCGTTCGAAATGTTGAACGCAAGTGCCATCTACCGAGCCTGACAATCCCTGTTGACGGGTCCGAGTTGTTCTTGGGATCCAGAGAGAGGAGGACGAAGTTGCAAGAGAGGGTCTGAGACTGGAGAAACTTGCCCGGTCGGCGCAGATGATGCTGAAGAAGACAGCAGATGATGTGCGCGTGAGCTCGAGCGCTCAGAGCACGAACTGCGCCGCCAAGACAAGCGGAACAGCCGACATCGCAAGGAGACCAAGTACGGTGGAGCGAGATTGAGGACAGGCTGCCATGGCTCCACTCGTGACGTAGCTGTCGTCCGGACCGAGTGCTGCGCCAGCGTTGGGTGCAGGTGCAGCTTGGGTACCCGCGAGAGCGCTATCAACGAAAGACGGGAGAGAGAAAGGGGTGAGCCTTCAGATCGAAGGCTGGAGAATAGGAGAGCAGGAAATGCTTACCCGGTAGTGATGGCGGCGACGGTGGGTAGACTGGTAGGGGTGAACGTGCTGACGGGTGTGGTTACGTTGGAAGGAGGGAGAGTGAAGGTGACATTGCCTGTTTGATAAATGTCCCAAGTCGGTTATGGGGAGAGAGATTGAGTTTTACACCAAGAACAGAGGTCAGATAAAGGACCACTCACCTGATACGGAAATGCTAGGAGTGGCTGTAGAGTTCCCGCTGGGTCGAGTGGCAGCTGCGCTGGTCGTGGTTTGCTGATTGTTTCCGGTTCCGTTCGCTGAAGTAGCTGCAGGAGCATTTGTAGTGGAAGCAGCGGGAGCAGCAGCTGCTGATGTCGCTGGTGCTTGTGATTCAGTGGTGATGACTATAGGCTGTGCTGCTTGTGTGGTGGGGATTGATGCTGCTGCCAGGACGACGAGGACGAGAGTGAGGAGGAGGTAGATGCTGGGAAGCCGTTTTGAAGTCGATGCTGGTGTTGTTGTTGTGGAAGAAGAAGACGAGCGTGTCTGCTGTTGATGCTGCTTGGAGAGTGGCGCGTTTGAGGATGGGGTCGATGCTGGCCGGTGATTTGCGCCGCGGGAGAGAAGTGTGCTTGACATCGCTGCGGAAGATTCCAAAGAGAGAGCGAAGAGTTCAGAGACAGGAAAGAGGAGAGTGAATGCTGCGATGGGCCGAGTGTGTGAAGGTCGAGTGAAGGACAGGGGAGAGATGGTCCCAATCGAGTGAGGAAGTGGGATCCGATTGTGAGACCGCAGAAGTACCGAGCGGCCAACGACACCGACACCGGAACCGACACCGAAGCCGGATCCCCCAGCTCTGGTACCGAGATTGTACCGAGCCCGCCAGAACTTCTTGCCCCCGCTCGAGCCAGAACAAGACGCACAGAAGCCACCAGCAACACTCCCTCCTTCCCTCCCTGTACTCTTCCCATTCCCACACAGTGCACAAGCATCCCCAAAGATGGTCCTCGGCCTCGGCAGCATCTCCCTCGCCCTCCTCCTCGTCACAAACGGCGTAGCGATCTTAAATGAAGAACGCTTCCTCGCCCGGATCGGATGGTCACAATCCCAGATGCAGTTCCAACAGCAGCAGATGCAGATGCAAGATACAGGTGGATATGGAGGTGGAGGGTTAGGCAGCAGTGCGGGTGGTAGTGGTGAGCCGGGCATCAAGGCGAGGTTGGTCAACTTGATCAGTGCGGTCAGGATGTTGATGAGATGTGAGTTGGCGCAGTCCTTCCACAAAGTCGAGAGCTCGCTGCTCCCAGTTTCCTTGAAGCGCTGACAGCATTTCTATGTCTGTGTCTGGACGCGCGCACCCTCCATCAGTACCGCTCATCGTCATCAATATTGTGGTCATCCTATACCTCCTCATCCTCGGGTGACACGATCCGGCGCTTTTCAGATCACAACAAGAGATGCCCGTCCAAAGCTCGTTCGTCAAACGCTCTGCCGCTGCCCTCGATGTCCGTCTCGCTCATCAATGAGACCCAATGCCGCGTCGCCTCTCCTCCCTGGTCCTTCCCACCCTGCGCAACCTCACTGGCGATCAGATCCACTCCGGCGATCAGATCCACGCACCCACCCACCACACCACACACGATCCTTTGTACTTGTAACCTGACGATCAACTTTCACCCATCACTACTGGGAACATACATACTTCTCAATGAGCACGCCGCTCGCTCGTTGTTCAGTGTTGATCTGCTGAAGGGTGTGATGTGTTGGTGTCCCGTGCGCGTAGAGAGCCGTTGAGAAATGCGCTGCTGGAACCGAATTCTTCTTGTTTGCGTCTCCGAAATTCCAGCTCTTGCTAGAAGTTGGCCTCTGTAAACCTCCTTTCCTTCCACAACCACCATCACTCTAACCCTCTCTCACACAGACGAAAGAGCAATACCATGGGAGAATCTAGAACGGAGCTCATCCAGTGGCTCAACGAGTTGCTTGCGTTGCACTACACCAAGGTCGAACAGTGCGGAAGCGGTGAGTTCATTTCTCCCCGCGCGCGCGCACACACAAGCACGCGTCTGTCTCTTTCTCCCCCTCTCCTTATGCTGGCAACTGACTCAGTGCTCTTCCGCTTGACTTCGCAGGCGCGGTATACTGCCAGATCGTCGACTCAATCTTTGGTGCGTGTCTCAAGAAGGGGGCGGGGTTTACCTTGGGGACTGCTGGGAGGTCGCCGCTGTGAAGCCTGTGGGAACCGCAAACTGACATTCATGCCCTTCTGTTGATCATGCCGACCTTCCCTTCTCCCGCGATCCTGACTTCCGAAATGATGGATCTCATGTCTCTCCAGGCAACGTCCCGATTCCCAAGGTTCGCTTTGACGCGAAGCACGAGTGAGTTCACTCTTCTCCAAACCCTCTCCAGAGATTCGCACAGCACACAGTCTGAACATCACGCATCTCTGCTCTCCTTCTCGGCCTTCCGTCGCTTGCGCTGATCTGATGACACAGATACGAATATGTGGGCAACTACAAGGTCCTGCAAGAGACATTCAAGCGAAACAAGATTGACAAGGTGAGTTATCGCAAATTCTGTCCCTGTTCTACTACCACACATGCGCGCGCTTCCAGTTCGCTCAACGATCGTTCTCTCCCCCGTCTTTCGAACCAGCCGATCCCGGTGGAGCGTCTGACGAAGTGCAAGATGCAGGACAACCTCGAATTCCTGCAGTGGCTGAAGAAGTACTGGGACACCCACTACGGCGGCCAACCGTACGACCCGGAAGCCCGTCGAGCAGGAGTAGGCGCTGCACCACCACCTCTGCATGGTGCCGTGACGAGCGGTGGTATCCGTGCCACCGCCAGGGCGGGGAGTGCAGCGGGGAGCGCGAAGGGGGCTCCTTCAGGGGCTGTGAGGAGGGTAGGTGGTGCCGGTGCTGGTATTGGGGGGAGAGGGTCTGCTGCTACTTCTTCTGCTGCGGGTGGTGGGGGTGTACCACATGAGGCAATTGCTGCGTTGACCGGCCAGATGGATGAGTTGAAGATGAGTGTGGATGGGTTGGAGAGGGAGCGTGATTTCTATTTCTCGAAGGTATGTTCTGCCCCTCCCAGCCTTGCCTCTTTTCTCGCTTGCAAAAAAGCCTCTGATTGACAAACTGGTTTCTCGAAATAGCTCCGCGACATTGAGCTGCTGGTGCAGGAACGTCTCGAGGCGGAGGTGGATCCACCGCTTGCGGAGGGCGAATCGGAGTCGCTGAAGCAGATTCAGGCGATCTTGTACTCTACCGAGGAAGGATTTGAGGTTCCTGAGACGGAGGAGGGTGGACAGGATGAGCTGGAGACGTTCTGAGAGAAGACCTCGTTTCTCACCCTCAAGAAACGACCCGCGTCGCGTCAGTATTCATCTTCGGCCTTGCCTACTCGACTTCGACCCTCGAATCGAAATCGGAATCGGAAGCGTGGACTGGCCCGCCCACCAATCCGACCCAAGAGCTCACTTTCTAGATCACCATTACTACCCACTTCGATCATCTCGTCCACCAGCGTTCCCACCACCTCATCATCACCCGCCTTCCCCGTTTCCGTCAGCCTTTCCTCTCCCAATCTCTTGACTCTCTGAAAACAAAAACGCGCGTCGCTATCTTCAGTCGGCCTGTGTACTCGTTGCGCGCTGCTTCTTGCGCAGCCAAAGCGACCAAGCCCACCCAGCATCGGCGAAGATGGGATGCCGAGCTGGCCGAGGTCGGCATAATGGTTGCAGATGCCGGATATACTACTCGACCATTGGATTACGTAAGAGTGCATATGATGTCATTGACTTTTCTGCAAGTTTGCTCAGGAAGATGAGAGACAAGTAGTGAGCCCGGTGCCCTCGTCGACCTGAACCAGCGGCCACTGGACTCGATCGCGGTCGTTAGGTATCTGGAGAGCACGATGATGGACGGCTGGATGGCTGGAGGTGTGATTGATGCCAGCAGGCGCAGGCGGCAGGCGGTGGGAGGCAGGACAGGAGAAGGAACAAGCTGGGAAGACGCCGTGCTGGGTCCATCCTCCAGCATGCATGGTTTCGTTGTGCGAGCCGCCGAGCCGCCGCGTTTCTACATGCATACACAGGGTAAGCTCTAAATAGAGAGGCGGAAGGAGTTCCGTGCCTGCCGTTCGTTGCTGCTGCTGCTGTTTCCAAGTTTTCGGGAGGGAAAGAAGCTTCCCGAAGTGTGGCCGACTCTCTATCTACTGCTTCGTCCTCCTCCCACGGTCTCTGTGTGAGCTCGGTGAGAAGGGAGCAAGGGGAGTAAGGGGAAGGCTTGGCTTTTTGCCACTGCGCACAGCCAGCCAGGGAGCACGCCGGGTGGGACAAGGACCAAGGTACCCGCACAGAGAGAGAGAGAGCAGTAGCGAGTCGGCAACTTGTGTCTCAGCTTCCACAAATTCAAACCATCTCGCCATCATCGATCGTTCGCTGCTGCTAACACCTTCTCTCTACTACAAGACTTACTTGACCACCCTCAACCCAGGGCATCTGCATTCAGCGCTTACCGCTAACCCTTCTTCCTTCCCTCCTCCTCATCTGCTTCATCTCTCTCACTATCAACACCGTGTAACCAGCTTCGCATTTCTCATCTGCCCTGCTCTTGGCCGCAACTCATTGCCATCGCTCATCGCAGATTCGGGGTGGGTGTCCTTGTTACTACATACTCGTAGGTTGGCGCGTACCTAACTCACTCGGTCTTCTCATTTCGCCAGGACAGGCTAAAAGAGAACGTTGTCTGCTTCAAAAGAGCATACGAGCACGACCTCGACCCTGGCCCCCCTCAAGGATCACCTTCTTTCTCACCAGGGCACGAAGACTACAGCCATGTCTGGATCAGGGACCAGAGCAACACCTCCCAAGCTCAGTCCTATC
The DNA here is from genome assembly GCA_009428295.1 of Tilletia walkeri. NCBI lineage: Eukaryota > Fungi > Basidiomycota > Exobasidiomycetes > Tilletiales > Tilletiaceae > Tilletia > Tilletia walkeri. Next base: position 102,366 of record RDSH01000056.1, read on the forward strand.
ATCAAGTCCAACACCCAAGAACCAAAACTACCAGCAACAGCACCATCAGCTCCGCCACACCCTCCGTCAAAACTACAGTCTCAGTCCACTGCATCAACACCAGATCATCTCCCTCAAGAACAGCAACAGCAACGATCAGCGACAAACCCGGAACCAACTGCACCGCCTACAGCACCTGGAAGCGGTACAGTATCAGCAGGAACAAATCCTCCCAAGACGAACCGAGTGCGATGGCATGGAAATACAGATCTCGCTCCCAGCCGAGTGCATGCTGCAGCCGTAGCGGCAGCAGCAGCAGCCAATGCTGCAAGACCTCCTATTGCGGCATCCTCCACGGCGTCTTCCAGCAATCTGCTCAGCGTACCAGCATCGGCAACACGACTCGGTCCGAGCCTCAATCCGCATGAGGGGTTGCCCAAGGGAGGAGTGATCGTCCCACCACAGCCGGAAGCCGTGCAGGAAACGAGTACGGAAGCCTCCGTTCCAAGTCAACGCATCAAACGCGCCAATCATCCCGGTCCTCTCATGCTCAAACAGCGCCTCTCGGACACGGGAGTTACGGGTGGCGGCATTCCTCCTTCTTCCACTTCTACTTCGCCCGAAGACGGGGTTGAAGATGAAGATGAGGAAGTCGAGGCCGAAGCCGTGCGCGATCATCCGATCATTCTTCCTATGCCTTCGTCCGCAGCCCGCAACGCAGCCGCAGCCGTCAAGCCGTCTATTCTGAGCGCTCGATTGCCCTTCACCCAATCGCCTTTACCCCAACTCCTTCTTCATCACCACGATAACGACCTCAATGCTTCCACCAACAGTAACCACAGCGCTCGAGAACTCGACGAGCGCGGCATGGACGAGGCTGCTTTTCAACTTCTCCAGGCTCAGCTCCAGCTCGAGGCTAAGCGAGATGGCCCCAATACCACGACCACTAATGCCAATGCTGCATCGACCCAGCATCAGCAACAGCCAGACCGCAAACAACGTCGCGCGGCCCTCTCCGCCCTCTCCTCAGCAGGAACCAGTGGTCCGGCCTCAGGCGCATCTACTCCATACTCTACCGACAGCAGTTACGATCCTATGGCCGATTCCGACTTGGAACACATCGATCTCATCGAAGGCGAAGTCGACGGTATGCCGGCCAGGTTGAGTAAGCGGGAGAAGCAGAAGATCAGGGAGAAAGAGGAGGAGGAGAGGGAGCTTGCTCGGGGGAATAGGGGCACTGGTTGGGCCAGATTGAGGCGGCTTGTCGGTGGTGGGATCGGTGGGAGTGGAGATGCGAAGCCGGAAGGGGATGAAGATGTCGAGTCGGCCGCTGCTGAAAAGGCCAGGTATGCCGACGATGAGGGTGCCGGTCGCGATGGGCCGACGAACAGGAAGAGTGTTCCTGTCACCACCTCCTCAGGAACACACGGCGGAGCGGCCGAGGGGTTGAAAAGGAAACCGACCAAATACGAGCGGCAGGCTGCGAAGCTTGTCAAAGCGCACAAGTTGGTCGCTTCTGCTTCTGGTGGTGGCGGTGCAGCATCGATGCCTACCTCGAGCAGTGCCGGGATTGACGGGGCTTTGTTCGCTGTGGCGGGTAGGGGCGATCATTCCCATCATCATCCCCACCACCACCACCATCATGCACAGGAAGACGGCGACCACTCGCGTTCGAGCAGTCCGGAGCCGTTCGACATGGATCCACGACCGGTCGCGAGCGGTGGAGTTCTGGGAAATCTGCTGAGGCTGTACGAGTCGCAGAACGCACGTCGAGCTTCGGATGGAGGAATAGGAGGAGGGATGGGCTCCAGTGCGGTCTCGCGAAATGCGAGTTTGTCTTCTTTGGATCGGTCGCCGCCTTTGACCGCCAGGTTCCAACCGGCTGGACACAGTCGACTAAGGAAGACCCATCGGCCGAGCGACTCGACTACCTCCGGTGGGGGGCCAGGAGACGAGACTGTCGCCAAGTCCTCTGCGGTTGATCCGACTGTCGGGGGACGAGCTCAGGCTGAGCTGCTGGACATGTCACCCGAAGCACTGGCCGCGCGAGCGATGGAGAAGGAGCGTAAAGAGCGTGTCCGACAGATTGAGGAACAGCTCCGTCGCACGCTGGCTCCTCAGAACCTCGGTACTTCCAAGACGACGCAGCAGAAGAGGGGCAGAAGCCAACAGGCTTCGACCTTGGCGGGTCTGATGAGTTCTGAGTATCGGAGGGATAGTGTTGGGTTGGGATCTCGGACGCCACGGCGGAGTTGGGATGGACACTCAATGGCTAGTAGTGCCGGCGGCTATCAGCACAGTGCGGCAGGGAGCAACCGTCGACCTATGATGCAGTCTATTTCATCGAGTGCCTTCCCCATCTCGGCGGCGGTGATGGAGAAGACGCAACAAGGTGGCAAAGTGCTCAGCAAAGCGGCTTCCCATGTTGCTAAAGTTGCCGTAGCGGAGACCGGGCTGGAGTCTGCCATGGACGAACGACCCAAAGCGGCTCGAAACGGCGGAGGTACGATTGGAGCGCTCATTGCTACGACGGGTAACCTCGTCGGAGCCGTCTCTCCTCACTTGGCCCAACTGGGGCCTAATCCCAAACGCCCGGGCTTCACTCTCGACCGCTACCTTCTTCCCGAGATGAACGCCAAGACCCTCCGACAGACTGCAGAGATTGTGGCGGACGCTTCTTTGCCGCCCAGGAGTTGGAGGAGTGTTCCGGGTACGCCGAATATGTGGGCGAGTCGGAGTGCGCCGGGAACGCCGGGGGGATCGAGATCTCAGTCTCAATCCCACTCGCATTCGCATTCCGGCAGTCGGACGCGGAATGATTCCGTTGTCGGCCTTCATTCTCAGGGCGAAGGTGTGGGGATGAACGATCCGGCTTCGCGCCCTACGATATCCGTGGACGGCACCGGTCTGATTGACGATCGGGCTCGAGGAGGGGAAGGACGTCAGGCGGACATCTATACGGGCGGCTCGGTCAGTCCGCGTGAGAGCGGAACGATGACTGTGGGCACGAATTCGCCCAAGGATCGCTCGGAGAAGACGATCAGTCTGGATGGTCACGCCAACAATGCAACCAAGACGGGCCATCCCATGAGTCGGGCTTTCAGTGCGGGGATGCGCAGCATGCCTCCCACGCCTGGAGGTGGTGGGCATCATAGTGGTTTCAGTCATCTACGCTCGCGGTCCTCAATTGCCCTTTCGCATCTGCCCGGTGTGCACTCCGCTGGTCATATGTTCCATCGCGCGTGGTCTGGTTTGGCGAGTGGGATGAACACGCCTGATCCTGATGGTGGTGGGATGGGGTCTGACTATTTCTCGGCGAAGGGGGCGGGAACGAGTGGAGTCAGCAGCACGACGAATGTGGAGGATTTGGAGAAGATGGAGTGGCAGCGGAAGTTGAAGAGGAGGGCGAAGAAGAGGAAGAAGGAGGAAATCTTTGTGCGTATGCTAAGTTCAGGCCTTGCCATTGTATTGACGTTGCTGACATTCACTTCTTTGAATCTGCAGATAACGATGCATGTTGCTGCGATTCTTCAGCGTCAGGAGTTCCTGCTGAAGCTTGCTCGCGCTCTCATGATGTTTGGCGCACCCACGCACAAGCTCGAATCACAGATTCAGCACACGGCCCGCGTGCTCGAGATCAACTGCAGAATCATCTACCTGCCCAACTTGATGCTTCTCTCCTTCGGCGACGACGCCACTCGGACGAGTGAGACTAAATTCATCAAGCAGACCGCGGGGTTGGATCTTACCAAGTTGACGGATATGCACGACGTGTATTGGAACGTAGTCCGGGACAAAATCAGCGTCACGGAGGCAAGCGAGCAACTCGACGAGCTCATGCGTCGTAAACCGCTGATTCCTCGGATCCCGACCATTCTCATCGGCGGTCTCTGCTCGGCTTTTATCTGCGTGGGCGGGATGGGCTTCAATGGCTCGTTTATCGATGCGGTCGCTGCGTTTCCCCTGGGGATGTTCTTGGTCTATTGCCAGGGCATCATTACTACCGAGCTCTACAGCAACGTCTTTGAGATCGTATTCTGCGTTATCAACTCGTTCGTGGCCGCCGCTCTGCACTCGACGGGCATCTTCTGCTACTCGTCGGTAGTGTCCGGATCGATCGTGCTCATACTTCCTGGTTTCATCGTCCTCTCCGGCGCGCTCGAGCTGCAGTCGAAGAACCTGATCGCGGGCTCGGTGAGGCTCGTGTATGCGATCATCTACAGCTTGTTCTTGGGCATGGGACTTAGCATCGGGGTCGACTTCTGGACGTTGGTCAACAACAAGCCACTCGACAATGCGTCTTACTGCGATGCGAACCATCACAATCCGGACGTATGGTATCGGAGGAACGTGAATCTCATTTGGGCTCTCTTGACGGTTCCTGGCTACAGCACCGTGCTGAGTTTGCGCAACCAGGCAAAGGTGACACGCAAGGAGTTCCCAGCGATGGTTCTTATCGCCTGTGCGGGTTGGGCATGCAACCATTATGCCTCGACGGCGAAGACGCTTAAGGGACGACAAGACATCACATCTGCGCTCGGGTCGTTCGCTGTGGGTCTCCTGGCGAACCTATATGGACGCTTCACGGGCGGGCGAGCCTTCGTTGTGGCCGTGCCTGGTATCCTATACCAGCTTCCCAGTGGCCTGAGTAACGGAGGTCTACTCAACTTTGTCGACATCACCGCTAACACGAACGCGACGATGGCGAGCGGGGGAACGTCGACGGTCGCCTTCAGCAATTCGGGCTTTTCGGTAGCGGCGTCGTTGATTGAGGTTGCGCTGGGTTTGACGGTCGGGTTGTTCGCGGCTACAATTGTTGGACATTATCTGACCTCGAAAAGGCAGCGTGGGACGATGGTCTTCAGCTTCTGATGAGGCGCTTTGGGTTCGCGGCACGTGTCGCCATTCAATTGTGGGCAGGGTCGTGTTGTGTCAGCCTGGGTCGGTGACGGCGTTCAAAATTGACCCACGACGGGACTTTTTCTACATCACTACTATTCACTATGGACCATTCCTCTTTCTTCTCCGAACCACATCTACATCCACTTTTTCCCACGGCCACTTTCCAGCACCCGGTCGGCCGCGCCTTTCGCTTCACGCACATTGGGGTTCCCTGTCTACATATACTGCGCCTCTGGAGGCTCTATAGAAATCTGTCTCCCTATTCCCACTTTGCACGCTCTCTACATATCACCACACGCACTGAACACATATTGAAACGAGTAATAGTAAAAGTGCGGCCCTGTGGGCCGCGAACCCTTCCACTCTCCACCATCAATCAATCTCGCATCATTC